>CAUYRT010011147.1:0-66878 GCA_963574885.1 Lepilemur ruficaudatus | reverse complement strand
ATGGTGGCTCATGCCTGTAGTCCCAGCTACTTGGGAGGCTGAGGCAGAAGGATTGCTTGATCCCAGGAGTTTGAGGTTGCTGTGAGCTAGGCTGACGCCACGGCACTCACTCTAGCCTGGGCAACAGAGTGAGACTCTGTCTCAAAAAAAAAAAAAAAAAAGAGTGTGCATGGCACATGATAAGTTAGTTACACAGTAAACATTTGATATTATGAACATTGAATATATTTTATATTGCTACTTTAAAAAATAATTTGACCAAAGTCTAAGATTTACAGGTAAAAGAGTCTGTGGTTAACCTGCTTTACTACCAAGTTATGAGAAATGGCCAGAGCTTCTTTATCAATAGAGTACCAAGTGGAAAGCAAAGATGTAATCCCTCATCTTAGATATTGGCTGCACATCATAATTTTGAAGGGTATTTTTGGTTACTACTTGTGTAACAATATCTATGCAGGACATATTCAAGAACGTCAAAGGAGCCCAGAGTTCCAGTCTTTCTGACCAACAGTATTAAGACACCAGAAGCCAAAAAAAAAAAAAAAAAAAATATATATATATATATATATAATTTCATGGAACACAAACTCCTAGGTTTTCCACAAGGTTAGAAGGCCACAGCAGGGCTGGAGAGGGATATCTCCTGGTTTTTTTTTTTTTTAGCCTAAATCGGCTGTGACTAATCTTGCTCCACTTCTCAGCACCCTAGATTCAGTCGAAGTCAGCCAAGTGCTACTGGGAGCCCACTCCCTGCCGATCGCCTCCCTCCAGAGTTTTCTCTGCCTCCTGTAGTGCAACTTTGTGATTCGCCCAGAATTTAGTTTTTGCTTCTACTTTGCTACAGTAATAACAATGGTGACAACAGTAACAATAATAGGTCATGACGTAACTCCTATAGACTGCATTCTCCCACATTATCTCATTTGATTCCGAAAATATTCTGAGAAGGAAATAGGACAATTATAAATATCTCTGTTTCATAGGTGAGGAAATGAAATCAAAGTTTAGTAAATTTGTTAAAGCTGCACAATTAGTTAAGTGCAAAATTGGCTCTTTTGAATGTTTTATGTTTGCAAATCACTGCACCCGTGATCTCTTTTGGAACGTACACCCTTGCCTTGTAATTCTTGAATCACATAATCATGACTTGTTTTCTGGATAGTACCTATTATTTTCCAGAAATACATTTTGTAAGGTTTTTATTGTCTCCCTACTACCGAGAATATGAGGTCCATGTTGTTAGAGACGGTGGTAGTAGACAATACATGTTTGTTGCATAAGTGCATGACTACTCATCAAGATCTTTATTTCATGTAGATTTCCTCTAATGTTATTATGCCTGTAATTCTTACCTCACAGGCATGACGTACCCTCCCTTTTAGACTCTGACAAGCCTCCCAACTGGCTCCTCCATCTTCCTCTCACCATTCCTCTTTTGCATAATGGAAATAATGCTTTGCTCATGGACTACAGTGAGGATCTAGTGAGATGATGCTAATGGAAGGGCCTGGCACTAAGTGCAATGTAGACGTTACAGAGGAGAAGGTGGTGGTGTCTGAAGGAAATATTTATACACACAAATGTCCATGCACACACAAACACACGGTTTTCTTTAACAAATATGCCCATGCAGCTAGAGCCACGCAGAAGTATTCAGGAAGTCTAATAAAACATAAATACTTAATGGAAAGTCATTTCTATGCTCCCCCAGTGAGTCTAACTTTCTGGAATTCTTTTATTGCATATTAGCCTGCTCCAGAGCATCCATCATTTTATCCTATTTTCTTTCGCTTTGACCTCTAATTGTTTCACGCACGCTTTGTCTTTGCAAGGTCCGGCTCCATACGTGATCTCTCTGTGTGCCCCATCCTGCCCTTCATAGGGACAATCACAAGAAAAATGCCAACAGCAGCTTTCTAACAGTCCTCTGGGCATCAGAGACATGAACAAATACATAAATGATAACACATTTGCAAACATGAGCATGTCAATGCTCTATGTCTTGAATCTGGGCCTAATCTAGCTAGACTCGCTTTGGCCAGTGGAACATTAGAAAATGTGATACAGACACATTTGGATCCCTGAGAGCACCTTGGGAAGAAGCTCAGCTTGGTTTATGGATGAGAAACCGCATGGACTAGGCCTATCCCTGTTCTCACTCTCCAGACCAAGCAGCCTGCAAACACTATCCATGTGGGCAGAGTCAGACTGGACCGTTCAGCCCAGCCCCACCCTCAGCTGCCTACAGAGATCATGAAAGATGGCCCAGCTGCCACAGAAGTGCGCACAATAATATTTTGCTATTCTAGCCATGGAGCTTTCAGGAGGTTTGTTATCAAAAACTAAATGGTAGAGACACCAAGCAGCTATTACCAAGAAATGCAGGAGGCCTTGAAAAGTTGGGGCACCTATCAGTCCATTGTATTGTGAAAAAAAAAATACTGCTTCTACATATTGACAAGAAAAATTGGTACCAAGCATATTTTAATAAAATAAAAATGATCATACCACTTTCATTTTTGTAGTGCTAAAATATCTAATTGTTTTAGGAACCAAGAAGGTTTTCATATTGAAGTAGTATTGCAAAGTCTAGGGTGATTTTAGTTTTGCTAAAACAATAACAAAAACCACTAGTACTACAACCACTACACTAATTAATAACAATAGCATTATAACAATAATCTCTTAATAATAACATTGTTAATAATAACAATAGTCTCTTTAAGGATACATATTTATGAAGTATTATCACACATTTTATTTTATTTATAACTTCATAGCATATTAGTGAAGTAAGCAAGGTCCGGCTCCGTACGTGACCTTGTACAATATCAGTAGGCAGGTATTGTTTGTTTTATAATACATGAGGGAGGTACTGAAAAAAATCCAATATTTAGAAATCCTAACTTTGTTTTATAACATCATGAAAACACTGGCAGTATGGAATTAGAATTTAGTGATTCAACACTTAGATTTGGCCCTAACAGTTATGTTGTCTGATATTGGGATATTGAATGAGTTTTTCATCCTTCTCATCCTCGGCTACTTCATCAGAAAAATAATAACATATTAAAAAAATACTGCTAATGTTATCTTCTTATCATTCTGGTTTTTCAGCTGTTGAGAACTGCTGCTGAATAGGACTCTGTCTCCAAGAATTATTCTTGAGTGGAGTCCACTACTGGCTCCAGTTCTGCATTCTCTGGATGTGACTTCTTCACTTCTTAGTTCTGAGAACAGAGTATTAATAAATTATGTGTTAATTAATTTGCAAGAAAAGTAACTTGGGTGTGGGAAATCATGGTGGCTAAACTGAACCATAAAAAATAGAAATGCTATTGGGGATGAGATATGAAATTCTGCCCATTGAAGAAATGAAAAATGGACAGCCCAAGTGCACAGTGGTTTGACAATAATATTGATCAGTAAATACATTTTTGTGAATGCTTCATCAAGAACTTTCAAGGCCCATATTGCACATATAAACCTCATGCACGATAAATGTTTTTCTCTCTAAGGGTGATTGACACCAATGTAACCTTGTGAAAGAACATTTGTGGGGTTGGACATGAGTTTCTATAGGTCCAAGTGGAACATTCCATCCCACAGTATCTGGGACCCCGAAGTCAGAGGAGCAGGACAAAGAAATATCTGAAGGCAAAAGCCAATGTTAGGACACCAAGGAAACACCCCCCATGCATGAGGGCATGCAAGGAAGACTCAGATCAGCCTTTAAAAAACAAGAACAAGGAACTGATTAAGTAAAGCAAGACACAAACTTTTGAGAGTCAAGTTGGGTCCTGGTTGCGTCCATCAGCTTTTATGCCATGTCTGATCTCTATTCAGTCTCATGGGCTGCTTGGAGGGCCAGAGGCAGGGTACTGGACACAGTTTCAGTTAGAGCCATGGATCACACAGGTAGTCCACACTGAACCATTGGTGCTCACAGTTCTGCACGTTTGCAACTAAGGCAATACAAGGGGAAGCTGAAAACTAAACAGTATTATTGATAGTGACAGAAAGCTTTTAGCCAGGCTCCCCTATGCAATGATGGATATTGTTTATCATATTTTACTTGTTGCTTTTAAACTTTCCTTGTCAGAATGAATCATGGCTAAGGGGAAGGGGACCAGATTAGAGACAATGTGATTTGTCTAATCACAATTGCCCCTCATCAGGAGGCATGAGCAAAAGTAAGCAGAAGCAACTGGCAGGTTTGACTGAGGTTGAAAATAATTCCCATTGCCAAAATCTGTCATGGGTGCACCTGGATCCATTAAAAAAAAAAAAAAAAAACATGCAATCCGTGATAAGGATGATTTCCTTCCTGCACCAAGGGAGTAGTGTTCCAGGTTTGACTCTTGCTATCTGCTAGATTGATAATGAAGATTAATTTGCTTATCTCTTAGTTACATAAATTAGTGTATAGAAAAGATGTCTTGCAGCTGCCCAGAACCTGTCTTGAAAGACGCCTTATTTAGCATTCCCTTATGAGCACTAAAGCATGTGGAAATACACATAGCCTGATTAGCACATACCTGCTTTTCTCTGTACGTCTTTACTCTGGAAGAATGCTAGTGCCCTGGACAGACCAGAAACATTGCATGTGAACTGTTCAACAGTGATTTAAATGATTGTGAGTTTTTTTATTTTTTATTTTTGGTTTGTTTTGGTTGTAGCTACATCAGATTTGACACAATCCAGTTAAACTGTGACAATGATAGATTCAATTGGCTTATTATTCTTGAGAGAAATAAAATAACTTAAGAAAATCTTGAGTAGCAAATATTGATATTTTAATAAATACCGAAATTACTAATTAGGAAGATGAATGCAAAACTAATTCTTTAAAACAAGCAATACAAAACAAAATATAGTGATTTGGCTCTCCAAAATTAACAGAATTGCTGATCTACCAACATAAGAGGATTGAGTTTTTTTTTTTTTTTAAGGTAATCATTACATAGTGTTCTTGGCAAATGGGGAATGATCTAAGTGGTAGAACTTCTCTGTGACATGCACTTAAAAATTCATAGGCCATATTGCCATTCTTGCTACTTCTGTCACATTTTCGTGGATAACACAAGCCATTTAGCCACATTCCTGACACATAATCTCCCTGAGGTTCATTTGAACAATGGTGGACCTCATCCTGACAAGGAAGGGGTGGATGGGAAGTAAGTCCTCCAAGTTCCTGATGGCACGGTTACCACTGTCTAGTCAGGGTCATACCTCCAGGACTCTGGGCTGAGTTAACGTTTCCAAGCCTCAGCTAACTCAACATGGACATAGAAGCACACCTCTGAATCACAGAGTGTTGTGGAAAGTAAATGAAGTAACGTGTATATAATACCCAGGCAGTGCCTGGTGTATTGTGAATTCTTAACATAAGCTCTTATTATTGCTATTGTTATGCACGAGTAGATGGGATATAATATCGGCTGTAAATACTTTTTACTGAGGAGCAAAGGGAAACAGGAGGTGGAAATATATGAATCTGAGCTATGGGAGGGAATTTGAGCGGAGCTGTGATTAGACACAGAAATGAAGATGATTGGAAAAATATTAATAGTCAGCAAGGGAGGGGTCATTCGGTTGAGTCCAGAAATGAGTGGAGGAATGGAAGGAAGAGAATAAATGGCACATGCAGAGAACAGTGAGCCGGCTTGGCCACAGCATAGGGTGTGAGGACAGCAGAGGACAGGTGAGTGTAAGGTGGAGTTGGGTCTAGATATCCGGTGCAAAGAAAGGCCACACTCAGCGCTCATTTCCACATTTCTACTTCAGTGACAGGAGGGTGTTGAGGCTTATTGGAAGGGGTGGGTGGTTCTTTGCTCTGTGCATGGCCAAATAGACGGCCACCTACCAGAGTGACCTTCCAGGCCTCTCCCCACTCCTCACTCATTGCTCCCGGTGAAGGAGAAGTGAGCTCGTCTTAACTGGTTGCCTGGTAACAGGTTTTGGTCCTCTCTTTGCAGCTGGAGAGAATCACCCTATGAAAGATTCAAGCACTGAAGAACTTAGACTCTTTTTCCTCTATTTCCTTCTGAGATAGTGGGAGACCATCTGCCTCCATTTGTGTCTCTGCTCTGAAGATCCAAACCTTCTCTCTGAGTTTGCTCATCGGGCAGTTCCAAGATCTGATTTTGACTCCGCAGAAGGACGTCAGGCAGGGAGTGCTGACAAGCCCATTTGGCTACATGTTAACCAAATTTTCCCACCTAGATTTTATCTGTAATAAATCCTTCCAACTGTCTATCTTTTATCTGGGCGCAAACAGAGCTGTGAATTGGGAATGTTAAACCCCAACGATGCTGCATAAAATCCAAGAATGAGAACAATGGGCAGTGTCACTCATGTATGCTGAGCCATCTAATAGACTTCACATTGACCGTCTCCTTTTACTCTCACAATAGACCTATTTATTCACGGGAGAATCTGAGACTCTGAGTGCAACTAAGTCATAGAGTTTATGAGCATTGAAACAAGGCTTGAGTCCAGAGGCTTCTGAGCTAAAAGCCTGTGCTTTTTCCGCTACACTCCACAGTTGATGTTCAATCAGGAATATTAAATTTAATGTTTCTTTTTGTTCTAATTATGTATTTGTGTGTGTTCTTCAAATTGCCAGTTATATTTAAAACTACTCAGCATAAGGAAATGGGATGATAGTATCTATCTCTTTTCTTGAAAAGCGTGGTGTTCTTAATGTACTTGAACTTCTACAGATACTCATTGTTTTAGTATATTAACAGATTAAGAATGATTACTTTACATATACTTTAGGAATTTGGTGAAATCATGCTTTAAGAACCCCAGGATTAGTAAGTGTCGGAAATAAATGTGAAGGATGAATTCAAAATTACGGAATTGAATTTGTGCCAGGAACATGAAGGGGCTTAGATAGACCACTCGGGATTTCTGTAACCTCAACTTCTTGAAACCCACCCATCCTGGGAAGATGTATAGAAGATCAAAACTCTGTCAAACATAGTAAGTGTTGAGGAAGGGAAGGAGGCATTACTATGTTTAATAACAATGCTGATTCCTTACAAGTCTATCATGCAATGCTGTTTTGAAAATTACTGTTACCACAAGTTAATGTTTTTCTTTCTTCATTTATCTCTTACTCCAAGGCACTGTCATATTGGAGACAAGTACAATAAATATGAATCATCTGTGTGGAAATTAATCACTGTTATATATTGGCAAAATTTAGTGACTAATTATGTGTTAAGTTAAAATGTCCTCTTCCTCTTCAAGATTGTTTTCCTGGGTTTGCAGACTGTTCTGCATGTTTCCTAAATAAACTCAATTAGCCTAGCTGTACAATTTAATCTTATATTAACCTTATGTAACAGAGTCTCTAGTGCCCTATTTACACTCCCCCTTGAGGTCCACATCCATTTCTTGCTGGTATGTGTACAGGTACATAAATATTTGCTATGTCAGTGCCCTCAAAATACCATTCCAGGCACCATTCAGTAGTTCTAAAATACTACTTCTTCATCACGCTGTGTGAATGTATCTTTGTTTCTTTTTTTTTTTTATTTTTATTAATGAGTGTAAAGTCTCTTGTTACATGTGGTTTAATACCATTGTTGTATCCGGTTATTTCTTTGTCTTCCAATTTACTGCTTTTTTTTTAAATTCAAATTATTACATTCACGGTATCATCACTAAGTAAAACAAGGAGTACAGAGCTAGTTATGTGTGTTATTGAATTAATTGCCCCAGTAACCACGCTAAGGCTTGAGAACTTAGCCTATGTGAGCAGAGTGGCCAATTTGAGGTTGTTTCCACTTAGCAGAAAGGCTTATTTTAAGTTTAGCTGACAAGGAGTGAGAGGCACCTATACTCACTAGTTAGGTTACGTACAGTCACAGCTACAAAATGTTGTGCTCATTTTCAGCAAAGAGTAAAAAGTGAAATGCAGAAAATATTTCTAAGTTTAGGAATGTACTTTGCTTCCAGCCTGGGTCATTTCTGATCCAACAGGGCTATGTGAAAGAGAAGGGTATCAGGGGGTTGCTCCTAAACTCTGGTCTCTCACCCTTCCTCTTGACTGTCCATGAATTGGCTACCACCACTGATAAATTTGACCTTCAAGGATACTTAAAGAGGTCCAATCTTTTTTCTTCCATGTATAATAGGCTTTTACACAAATACAACTTTATTTATGTGAATTCTCCTTTATGTCTCCTCCTCCCTCCCTCCTTGTGTTCTTCCTTCCTTCCTTCTATCTTCCTCTGGAACAGAGAATGTAAGGTACTATCTTACGGTCATTCTTTTTACTATTAATGGTTCTCAGGCTGCTTAGTGGAGAATCTCACTCACTTGGAAAAGTTTCAGTGTAAGATAAAAAATAAGTTAAGCCCTCATTTAGCAGTAATCTACTAAATTGGTATTAATTGATCAACACTTATGTGCACATATAGTAATAATATTCATTGAATGTTGAGCAGGTGGGGGGTGGAGGGGATGGAGGGGATGCACACCTAATAGGTGCAGTGCACACTGTTTGGCTGATAGACACGCTTGTAGCTCTGACTTAGGTGAGGTAAAAGTAATATATGTAACTTAAACATTTGTACCCCCATAATATGCTGAAATAAAAAAGTAAAAGTATTAATGCTAGCCATAATTATGAAGATATGTTACAGAATACACAATATAAAATATGGGGATTGTGATATTGATAACAAAAAGTGTGTATGGGAAAAATTAAAAGTATAGAGTTCCTGTATGTGATTGAAATTAAGTTGTTATCAGCTAAAAATAGATTGTTATAAGACATTCTAGGTAAGCCTGATGGTAACCACAAAGAAAATACCTCTAGAAGATACACAAAGAGAAAGAAATCAAAGCATATACCTATAAAAAATGTGACAAAGCACAAAAGAAGGCAGCATGACAGAAAAAAAGGAGACAAAAGAATGAGACAGGAAACAATTAATAAAATGGCAATAATAAATACTTCCCTGCAAATAATTACTTTAAATATAAATGGATTAAAGTTCCCAATCAAAACACAGTGGCTGAATGGGAAAAAAAAATCTAAGCAAACTAGAAACAGAGGGGAACTTATTCAATTTGCATAGAATATCTTCAAAAATAACTCCCTAAGCTAGTGGAAATGGAACAATATCTCTAAAGAGTGAAATGACATATTTAAATTTAAATTTTAAAAAACCTTTTTATTTTTTCAGGAACCCAGGGAGATCTCAGAATGGAATGTAGAATTTTACAAAATGTCCTAAATGTACTACAAATCTCTGAAACAACTTCACTGAATGGAATGGGAGAAAAGGTGCTATCCTAATCAACTTAGCAAACAAGTTGAGTCTGTAAAACTGCAGGCCCGTATCCTAGTTGACAAAGGTATTTCCTATAGGGTACAGATTATTCAAATACATGCTATGCATACATACTGCAATTGAATAATTAAATAAATAGATGATACAATGATAGCCAGGTTTCTCTCTACCAGGGGTGGAGCATTACTTACAGATAAGCATGGGGAGGTATCAATAATGACCCAAGTGGTAATAGACTGGAGTTGGAAACATCAATAAGAGCTCATTTTTAGCTTAGTGTACATACAGACTGTTCCATATAGAAATACCTGCAGATACATACATACAAACTGGTGATTGTACTTATATATACATTCAGCCCTCCATATCCATGGGTTCCACATCTGAATATTCAACTAACCCCAGATTGAGAATATAGTATTCTCAGGATGCAAACCCTACAGATACAGAAGGCTGACGTCGTATCTGGGGGTTCCTCGAGCCACCTGTGGAACTTGAGCATCTGTGAATTTTGGTATCTGAAATGGGCCAGTCTGGGAACCAATCCCCCTAGAATACCGAGAGGCAGGATGGCTCTATTTCCTTGCTCTGCCATTTGAGATGAAGCAGTGGCATCTTAAGTACAGCTGGAACCTAGATCTTGGTTTCTAATACCATTCCTCAATAAAAGACACCAAGAGTCCTTGGAAAAATGACTGATTCTAAGACTGTGGGGGGAAATAGATGAGATTCTGAAGCATCTTGTACTGTCAGTAGGTAAAAAGTACACACACACACACAAATACACAATAAGTAGGAATATATCAAAATAACCCAAAAGCCAACAGAAGATATCACTATGGCTAAAGTTGGAACAATTTGAGCAACAAAGATAAAGCAGTATTTAATTATAACTCAAAATAAAATAAAATCCATTAATTTAAACTGTTAGAAATAAACACATAAATGCAAAGGGAAGGACAAATCGTCTATGTGGAAGAATTCCAAATAATTTATGTAGATACTCTTCCCTAAAGGAGATGGAGTGTCATTACCATTTCTTCAGTGTTCTTCAGAGTTCTTTCCTTCTAAAGGGAAGGGAGGGATCGCTGCACAGGGGAGAGGCCTGACACGCAGCCCCTCAGCCAGGTGAGCAAGAACAACATCGTCAGTGAAAAGCAGTGTTAATAGCATGTACCATCCATGTGAGTGGATGAATACGCACTTCACCTCTGCGGTTTTTCATGCAAAAAAACTGAATCAGAGTCTAATAAGAAAAACATCTGACAAATCCCAAGTGAGGGACATTCTACAAAATGCTTATCCAATATGCCTCAAAACTGTCAAGGTTATTAAAAACAAGGGAATTCTGAGAAACTATCACAGATAAGAGGAGCCTAAAAAAATAGAACGATAATATGATATCCTGTGTAGGATCTTGGAATTTGAAAAAAAAGATACTAGGTAAAAACTAAGGGAAGCTGAATAAGTATGGATTATGGTAAATAATTGTGTGTCAATTTTGGTTTATTAATTGCAACAAGTGTACCATGCTTGATCTTGATAATAGGGGAAACTGGTACAGGATATATGGAAACTGTATTATTACTGCAATTTTTCTATAAATCTGAAACTGTTCTGGAAAATGAAGTTAGCTTTAAAAGGAGAACTGCTGAATGTCACTGAGATAGGAAATTTACACCATGTTACCCTGGTAGCTGACTAAAGTACCCTGCTCACCTAAATGATATTTTAATAAAAAACATTTTCCCATGGAATATTCATAATATCAATCGACATCTTTCCTGAGAACTTTAACAGATGTTTCTTACTGGTCAGCATCTGAGGTTTTCTGGAGCTTGCAGAAATTCTCATGTGTATTGATGGCAAAGGAAATTAAAATGAACAGCGTATAAAGTAACAGAAGTGTCAGGATGGATTTGACCAGACCCCAAATTCGGGAAGACATTCCAGACATCGCAATTGACAGCTTGCTCTACTGTATAAGGTTCGTTCGTAATATCTCCTTATTCCGAAAAGTTACAGAACAGTAGCAGGTATAAACAAAAGCAATCTGACTCACTACTAAATAGAAGTCCTCAATTCATTTCTTCAACATGCTCATTTCTTCGATCATAGCTCCTTCCTTCCTTCCTTCCTTCCTTCCTTCCTTCCTTCCTTCCTTCCTTCCTTCCTTCCCTCCTTCCTTCCCTCCCTCCTTCCTTCCTTCCTTCCTTCCTCCCTTCCTTTCTTCCTTCCTTCCTTCCTTCCTTCCTTCCTTCCTTCCTTCCTTCCTTCCTTCCTTCCTTCCTTCCCTCCTTCTTCTTTCCATCCTTCCTTCCTTCCTTCCTTCCTTCCTTCCCTCCCTCCCTCCCTCCGTCCTTCCTTCCTTTCTTCTTCACTTCTTCCCTTCCTCCCTCCCTGCCTCCCTTCCCTCCTTTTCAATTAAAATCACTGATTTCTGCACCACACAGAAGCAAGTAGCATGGGTCAAATGACTGCCATCAACTCAGACCAAGAAGGTGAAGAAGAAGCGACACAATTAGATAACAGAAGTGCAGAAACGAGTTTAAATTCAAGAATCTCTAGACTTTTCCAGTCTAGTGTAAGCCTAGGCCCAGAATGGTATCAAAAATAAAAAGCCCGTATGGTAGGACTAAGAATTTCCTATTATAACTCTACTTGTATAGGAAAATCACTTAACTTGATTACAAAGATTAAGTCTAAAATTCTGAAAATTCCCAGCAAGTGAAGAATAGATTTTAAAAATACATTCGGAAAATGAGGCTTTTAATACTTAATTAATCTGAATAATTCACATTTGTCTATCATTCACCTTTTCTACTCATATTCACAGAATTTTCATATATTACCTCATGTGATCCTTACCTCTGGGCCAAGGGGATGTGACCATTTTTGGCATGACTCTGTCTACATTATGTTTTGAGTCCCTGAGCCCCTGAAATTCCTGGCTGGTCCTGCACATCTGTGAGGTTCTGGATGTGTGCAGGTTGCTCTTCCTTTGTGGTGCTTTCCGGGACATAGCGTGCCTTCCATGTGCAGGACTTTGGGCCTGAGTAGCCAGGAGGGAGATGGTGTGCACGGCATGGACTCCAGGGCCAGGGCATCCCATAAAGGTGCTGGAGGATGCCCAGGTAAGGGAGGGACACAGGGCTGGGAGCAGAGGGCGGGCAGTGCACCTGCAGCCTCCATTTGTACTCCCAGGGGAAGCGGTATTTCCAGGAGAAGGGTCAGCTCTCAATTAGAGTAATAGATAAAAGGAGAGTCCAGGTTGAGACTTAGGAGACTTTGCTGCTGATCGAGCACGTGTTCCAGAAGGCAGAAGGGAGATCTACACAGTGGCTGAGGCGGGCAGTGGAGCCAGAGCCAGTGTGATGGGAAACTGGTGTGGGCTCTCTGAATGTGGCGATGGTCCCCACCTGGACATCTTGCATTGATGGTGGGGACTGATTGACTGTAAGATACGATTACACTAGTCAGAACTCTGCTACCTGCTGGCATCCTACATTTTGCAGTTGGTTTTGCTCTTTGTTGAAAGAATAGTATGTAGTATTTATATAAATGAATTAGTAAGAATTTTATAATCAGAAACATTTATGTTTTAACTCTATCACTTAATTATTTGAGCAACTTTATACAAGAAACTCATCCTCTGGGAGCCTCAGCTTTATCAGTTATAGGAATAATGCAGAATAATACAATGTGATAGGCATTAGAATTACATAAGCCAGCAATCTAGTCTGGATTCTTTCAAAAGCTTCCTGACTAGGGAAAGTTATTTAAATTCTATGGGCCTCAGTTTCCACATTTTTTTTGAGACAGGGTCTCACTGTGTTTTCCCTGGCTAGCAGCAACATCATAGCTCACTGCAGCCTCAAACTCCTGGGCTCAAGAAATCCTCCTGCCTTGGCCTCCCAAGTGGACTACAGGCACTCTCTACCATGCCCAGCTAATTTTTCTATTTTTCATAGAGACAGTCTTTCTCAAGCTAGTCTCAAATCCTGACCTCAAGCGATCCTCCCAGCCTCGGCCTCTCGAAGTGCTAGGATTACAGGTGTGAGCCACTGCACCCTGCCCACATTTATATAAAGAGGTGCTAATAGGAATATTACTGACTTTATAGTATCACTGTAGGAGTTAAATATGAGTGTGTGTGGTGAATGACTTTTGAAATGACTCGCCCACACAGGCACTCAATCAATGTTATTGACCCAACCCTGACTCCACATCATGGATCTCAGACAAAGTCGGTCTCTCTTTTATATTCCCCAAATACACATCCAATCTTCTCCATTTTGTTCTGATTTTGCCCAATTCATGGCACCCCCAAAATAAAATGTCTCCTTTCTTATGGCTTCTGATTGCTAAAATTTCATGTATACTATTTTGCATCTTGGCTTTTGAATATTAGATTCTCTACATGATTGTAATGAGTTCACATACTCATTTGACGTGCATGTATTTATGAATCTATCGGCCAATAATTAAACTTCTTTTTATTACTCGTGTTTTCAATGAAACATACGACTTTTCTTAAAAAAAAAAGTTGATGATCTTTCCCTTGACTTTTTATTGTTTTTATTTAAATCCCTTCTTCTTTCATAATAGTTAAAGGAAATAATACTATTGCTTCTGTAATTTCACTATGAATTATTTAACTGAGGGATTACCGTCAGAAGCACTGTAGAAAATTTGTTCACAAACCTCACAAAGAGGTGAGTCAGCCTGCCATCAGACCCACGGTGCCATTAATTTTAATGACTTGAGGGAGTGAGCAGCACAGCATGAGAAGAGCATGTCTACATTTTCCGACAATCGTGGAAGGCACACGGGATTTTTACTCATGCCCCTAATCCATATCAGAGGCTCAATCAATATCAGTGGACCCTTCATCATCATTAATTGATTCAAAGAAAAGTCTCTGCTTCCAGTTTGCATAACAAAACAGCCACATTACGGAAGAGGTTTTAGCAGTGTTATAACTTCTTGGTTTATGGAAATTTAGAAATATAACCAAAAAACTGGTGCTTGAAGCCCCACGCTCACTTAAAAGCATTACTCTGAGGATTATTTTCCTCATTGGTTGATGTTCACCATTTTAGAATCAATGGGTAAAATTAGAACCGGTAGGCACTCAGGGCTGCACATAGGGAAGGGGAGGAGTCATGTACAAAGCGCGTGGGACTGCTTGGCCACCTCTTCCATTAGGAAGCATTCGCAACCGTCACAGGTTTTCACACAGCCAGCTGTCTTGGTTTCTTTATCTGTAGAAATGGGGGTAATGCTACTATATTCGTCAGGATTCTCCAGATACACAGAGCCAAAAGGACAGATATGTATGTGTATGAGAGATTCATTTTAGGAATTAGCTCACGTGACTGTGGAGGCTGAGAAATCCCACAATCTGTTTGTTGTCTACAAGCAAACCGGAGAACCAGGACAGCCGACGCTGTAATTGAGTTCCATCTGAAGGCTTGAGAATCAGAGGCAGAGGTCCCCGGCCAGGAGTAGATGGATGTCTCAGCTCAAGCAGACAGAGCAAATTCACCTTCCTCTGCCTTTTTGTTCTATCCAAGCCCCCAGTGGACTGGGCCATGCCTGCTCACATTGCAGAGGGCCATCTGCTTCACTCGGTTCATGGAAACACCCTTGTGGACACAACCAGAAACAATGTTTTACCAGCTACCTGGACATCCTTTGCTCAGTCACGTTAACAAAATTAACATAAATATCTATCCTTACTTATCCTACAGAATTGTTGATATGATAAAATAAACAGTAAATAAATAAGTGCTTTTCGAAATGCAAGTGTTGAGCAATATAAGGCAGGAGGCTGATTTAGATGGATGTGGAGGATGATGGAGAAGAACCCAAGTCAGAAGTTCAATAGTACAGTGCAATCCAACCCCAGCTCTGGGGATAGGTTGACTGTATGATCTTAGCATGCCACTTCTCTGGACAGAGAGCCAAGAAGTTAGTTGGGCAATCAATGTGCTATGATTTGATGCATTAACTAATTTTACCAACACTGCAAAGCCATAATGACAAATGTTGGGATTGAAATCTTCAAAACACAATGCTTAACTATTTTGTATTGGTTGCAGGTTTAGTTGATTATATATATATATATATACACACACACACACATACATATATATAATGTGTTCAAGTTTTATTTATTTAACTTTATAGAATTTTAAAAGGCATTTTGGTTTCAAAAATTTTCCTATAGAATACTTACTGTTGGTTAGTAAGGAAGCCATCAATACCATTGCAGTTCTTCTTTGTATTAGCTTGAAATAAAATTCTATTCTTGACAAAGGTATAAAAAACCAAAAGGATAATTGAAAATCCTCATTATCAAGCTTACAAACGTATTGAGAGAAATTGTGGAATTTAGGATAAAATGGGACTTCCGAAGCAAACACAATTATTGTGTGAACACATACAGCTAGAATGCTTCTTCTTAAGAAAATTTAGAAAGACACATTAATTGATTTAAAAATAAACCAAATTAATGTATACATATGTGTGCATTATCTGTACATTTCTTCCTTGAGCTTTCTTTGGGTTGGGGATAAGTTAAGTTTATCGAATTTTTAACATTTTATTTGGTCATAAATCCTCATATATCTTTTGTGCTTCTTTACACATAGATATGTCTAATGAATCAACATGTAATAGCTGCTATGAAAAGTAAATTTCAGAAGCTCAACAACAACAAAAAAGGTTTATTCATTTCTCACGTTATAGTGCAATGTGGATTGGGAAGCGTGGCCACTCCACATGGTCACCCAGGGATCCAGGGTTGCTTCCACAACTCCCGGCACCAGAGCTACCCACAGGATCACCAGCATTTGGCCTGCAGCTGAAGAAAAAGAGAGAGTGGTGAGAACAGTGTGGGAAGTTTTAGGGCCCAGTCTGAAAATGATTGTATATTTAGGGTGATATTATAATTTATTATCTAAACTGAGACACTTTTGAGAACTAAAATATACTTGTTAATGCTTGGAAAATAGGCATAAGTAAGGAATGTTCTGGACAAATTGAAATGTATGTATAGCAGTTCTATCTACATCTTTTGGTCATAATGTGGGCTCATGACTCCAGTGAATGGCAATATAGTGGAAAATGTCATCCAATGGTGAGAGGAGGAGGAAAAGAGAATGGGGATTTGGCAAACGAACAATGTCTCTGAGTCACGTGTACTGGTGTAGCAGCTTACCAGTAATTCAGCACCCCGAGTCCCAGGGAGAAATGAGGCCCTGTATAGGAAGAGAGCATAGTACCGTTAGCTGGGTGTCTATGATGGACTAGTTTGCATAGTTATTTAATTCTCACAACAAATTTTGGGGTTGTTCTTCTTAACATCATCATCATCAACAACCACCCATTTTTAAGAATGAAAATACTAAAATTACAAAAGATTGGGTATCTTGCCATGACACAGCCAGTAAATGGAGAAGCTGAGATTCAAAACCAGATCCATCTAAACACAGCACATGCCCATCCATTGACCTGGCGTGGCTCAGAGAAACGCACAGAGCGTGAAGTGGCATTTGCTCTCCGCACACTCGTAATGTATTTCATAGACAGATACTTCTGGGCCTTCATTTATTAATTTTTCCACTGTTTCAGACAGAGTGGCAGATCCTGAAGACAACTAGTAAGTTACGATTGTTAAAATTATGGTTGCTGCCTCTGCAGAGTTCACAGACTGCGGGACAGCCAATGATCACATAGACAATGTAAAATCTCACCGTGACAGCCCACTGGGGAGATGCAAGCACACTGTAAGAGGGTTGACCAGATGTGGCTGCTCTGTATAGACTTGTGATTTTTCTTTTTCTTCCAGTTTTTGTTTTTCTGTCACATAAACAATATGTATTTGCAGAGCTTGGAGGCAAAGGTGAGGTCTTGAATCGAGGACGCTAGTCAGTCGGCCTGGGATTGTTATATATTTTGCAGGACCAGCAGGGTCTGACTCCTGAGCAGAGAAAACACAGGATATTGACTCGTTCCACGCCTGAGGCATTGTGGCTCCTAGTCCGGATGTTTGGGGTCGTACCGCAGGTCTGTCTAGTCACTATTTCCCAGGCACACACTCCTAGCTAAGTGTCTGCTAGGCCTGACAGGGAGAAGAAAGCACGCCAGCCAGCCAGCCACACAAACAAAAACAAAAGGGAAAAACGCTCTTTCTACAGGACTATGTGATCTGCAAACAAATGAAGGCCTGATATCACGAGGGTTAATTTTTCATCAGCAGAATTAGCGTTGAGCAATGCTGCTTAGGTAAACTATGCTTTTGGTCTGGAAGGTGTTATATGCAGTGCAGTGGATAGATCACCAGAATACTAAACAGAATAATTTCTATTCCTGGATTATATTTTCTACTTTACAACGTAGTGACTATAGTTAATGCAATGCACTTTGTACTTGAAAATTGCTAACAGAGTAGATTTTAAGTGTTTTCATAACAAAGAAAATGGTGAGTATATGAGGTAATACGTGTATCCATTAGCTTGATTTAGCCATTCCACCGCAAGTACATGTATAGAAACATCATGTTGTGCATAATAAATATATATGTTTTTATTTGTCAATTAAAAAACAAATAATAAAAAATGTAAGCATATTAGATAGTGTGCTGAGGATGTCAACCTGCTGGCAGAAGTATAAACTGGGAAAATTGTCCTGGAAAAAATTTAGTATTATATGCTCAAAGCCTTAAACATTAATTTTTTTGACTTAGAAATATAATTATAGTTATCAGGAAAAAAATTAAAAGCCCAGTTAGAGGATAGTGGTAAAAAAAAAAATTAATCTTTAGTCAAAGGGTGTAACACTATACAGTCTCTGAAAATAATGTTCATTAGCAATTTGTAGATTAGGAATTGTTCATAATATAACGCTATGTAAAAAAAGTACGGCACAAAAACTGTACCCTTAGTGTGAGCTAAATGACAATAAGATATATGTTAACATGAGTAGAAAGAGAAAGTGAGAGAGAGGGGAACAAATACTAGATCAAACTGTACCAAAGTGTTAACGGTCGGGTTTTGTCCAAATTATGAAGTTTAAATTTTTTCTTTATGCTGTATTATAGTGTTCAAAATCTCTATTATGTATTTTCTAATAAAATGAGCTTATATTTTTTAATGAGATAAAGGTAAGAATATAATTATTTTAATACTTAGAAGATGAAAATGTTTTTGTAAATCTTAACAGTATTTATCAGTGTTTTGTATTTTTATTCTATCAGTCCTCATCCTTCCATCGTGTCTTTAATGGGCTGCAGCTCTGGCTCTGATCACAGCCCCTGCACAAGAAGCCACACAGCACTGTCAGAAGTTCAGGAATCACAATTAATATCTGTGTCAATAAACGTGAACGATTAGGTGGCTTCCTTTATTTTATTACCTTCTGCTCAGATTCTGGCTTATTTCCCACTGGGGAGTACTGTGGCTGAAGGACCTAGATTCTTGTTTTCCAAGTATTTGTGTGAACATTCTCTGAATTTGACCTGTCTGACTACTGTGAGACTGAGGTGAGAGCCCAGGGCGGTGGGGACGCCTCTGGGGGCTCAGCCGCCCCACCTGTGCCTGCTGGGCTTTGTTCAGAGTTGGGCAAGGCCAGGGACAGCCCGGAGAGTGGAGAGTGTGGACAGGGCTGTCCTCCCCAGCCCACGGATCCAATTCCCAGGGAAGCAGGACACTCTTTCTTTCCTCCTTGCTGCTGACCAGCATTTCTCCTGGCAAGACACCCCTTCCAAGATTCCATTTGTATTTTTGACCCCAACAAATCATACAGACTGCTTGTATTTTCCACAGCTGCAGTGATGGGAAATGACTTCATCTTCTACCCTTTCCACATTTGTGCGTGCACACGCACACACATCTATCCTAACAATTTAAATACGAGTTAACAGTATTTGGTGGGGAAGTGGAAATAAATGTTGGTCAGAGGATACAAAACTAGTTAGACGAGAGAAACACTTCCAAGAGATTCATTGTATAACTTGGTGACTATAGTTAATAACAATGTATTGTGTATTTGAAAATTGCTAGGAATAGATTTTGCGATCTTACCGCAAAAAAAAAATGACAAACATGTGAGGTACAGAATATGTTAATTAGCTTGATTTAACAATTCTGCAATGTATACATGTATCAAAACATCGTTAATACATAAATATACACAATTTTTGTCAATTAAAAATATGTAAATAAAATAAAATAATACTATTTCAGAAACAAATAGCCAAAATACCATACATGTATATGCATGCATTTGTATATAGAGCATGCTTAATTTAAATAAATAACATTACTTTGAGGTTAATGGCAGAAAGAGAGGAAGAAAGCCAATCCACAGACATACAGAACATCCTTACCATAGCCTAAAGATTTCTTTGTAGTAGTAAAAATCCAAGGATAAAAAGAAGATAAAAAATTCTGTCTGGCTGAGGGATTCTGTCTCATTTTCAATATGCTTAATGGACCATTGAAGTATAGTCTGAAAGATGTCATTGAGACTGAACATGTGACCAGGGAAAGGGCCTTGGCCTTTTTTTGCCATTAGAGCCGAAATCTACCACTGCTAGGGCACTATCATTGGCTTTCTCAACCGTGGGGCATTCCTGATCCACTGCAACTCCAAGTCCCATTAAATACACATAGCATAACCCTCTACCCTCGGTAACAAGGAAATGCCTGAAAAAACAAGCAGCAGTATTAGAAAGTCCTCTAATTTGTGACGCTATTACTTTAATGTATTCAGCACTAAAGAGAACAATCAATAAATTGGAGTGTATCTAAGGTAGCAACGTGTGAATAGAGCTGATCTGTATCTGAGCTCTGCTAGCAAAGTGTAGAGTTCTATATGAATGTCTGTGAAGCACATTCTTCTGTGCAAGGTTCCTTTTGTGTGTGGTTTCTGTGTCACATTTAAAAATACCAAGGCTTGTGGACAATGTATGTCAACTTCATATCTGTATTGATTTTTTATTCTTACCGAATTGAATGTGAATATAAATAAAACCTTGACCTTCATATTAAAAGCTCCACCAAAAGCTTCCTTTGTTTGCAAAGGCTATCACTAGGTTCCTCTAAAAGAAGCTCCAGTGTGAGTGGAACATTTAAAAAGCCTAAGATTTTCTGTTAGAAATTCAGAAAAACCTTTCATTTTTTTCTTTCCTTAAATATAAACTCTATATAACTTCTGTCAAAAGCAAAGAAAAGCCCAGTGGGTACCTGAGCGACGGCAATATTCCCCCAGCCGAGATTATGAATGTGCATTCATAAGCACGATGCCCGGTGACGGGTGGGGGAGGGAACGGTCAGACGGAAAAGCAGCACCTCATTCTGATCACGTCAATGGCAATGCCCGAATCTTGACATTGATTTTTTTAAAATTATTTTTATTTCATTTTATTTTTTGCATAGGAACATCAAATTGTACGTTAACTTGGGAATTAAACCATCATGGAGATTGAAAGAGAGAAAGAGACAGAAAGGGGGAGAAGGAGGGAGAGAGGGAAGGGGAGAGAGAAAGAGAGATTGAAAACTGAGTTCAGAAAAGCAGAGGGCAGCGGGGCTGTTTAAACTGGTATTTTATGAAATCTCACATGAATCTAAATACAGCTGCTAGACAACCGTGTGCTCATTTGACCAGATCTAAAGAAAATTAGGGCTGGATGTTGAAAATATCTTCCTTGTTGTGGCAAAACTTTTAATTTTTTTTTTTAAAGTTTTTAGGAACATCTGTTTTACATTTAAAACTAACAACAAACATACAAAACCCTGATAGGTACTATATGCTATAACCTAGTGGTAGTGAAAATGATAGACTAATGTCCAACAAACATATGAAACAATGCTCAACATCTCTGATCATCAGGGAAATGCAAATGAAAACCACAAAGAGATATCACTTAACTCCAGTGAGAATGGCTTTTATCAAAAAGTTCCCAAACAGCAAATGTTGGTGTGGATGCAGAGAGATTGGAACACTCATACACTGCTGGTGGGACTGCAAGCTAGTGCAACCTCTGTGGAAAGTAGTATGGAGATATGTCAATGAGCTAAAACTGGAACTACCATTTGATCTAGAAATTCCATTACTGGACATTTACCCAGAGGAACAAAAGACATTATATGAAAAAGACATCTGCACTGGAAGGTTTATAGCAGCACAATTCACAATTACAAAGATGTGGAAACAACCCAAATGTCCATCAATACAGGAGTGGATTAACAAAATGTGGCATATATATGTACCATGGAATTTTACTCAGCCACAAAAATATGGTGAACTAGCACCTCTTGTGTTAACCTGGGTAGAGCTGGAACCCATTCTATTAAGTATTCCAAGAATGGAAAAATAAGCACCACATGTACCCACCAGCAGATTGGTTTCACTGATCAGCACCTAAGTGCACATATAGGAATAACATTTATCGGGCGTCGGGCAGATGGGAGGGGGAGGAGGGGATGGGTATATACACACATAATGAGTGTGATGCACACCATCTGGGGGATGGACACGCTTGAAGCTCTGATGGGGGGGCAATATACATAACCTAAACATTTGTACCCCCATAATATGCTGAAATAAAAAAATGTGTAGTAAAAATATGCTGCTGTTTCTAAGCCACTTTCATCTTACATCCGTTGTCTCAGAAGGAGATGGGGCTCTTGCTCAAGATGCACGCAACGTCAGTACAGAAAAGAGGGGATCACAGCACCCCCGTCTTCCAGTGCACACGCTAAGAAATCAAACAACACGGCTGTTTTCACACTATCTTGGATGAGGGCTCAATGTTATCTGTCATGTGTAATGATTGGACTACTCTCAGTGAATTCTAAGGCTCACTTGTGTTTCAATGTGGAGTTCAGCCTGAGTTGATCCAAGAATGCAGGTTGAGTCATTGCTAAGGGTCACATGGCCTTTCAGTGGCCGAACCTGGATTTCAGTTAAGATCTGTTCAGATTTTGTGCAGTGTAAATGTGAAGTGTATGAGAATTCCTTAATTATAGGGCCATATTGCTGTATATGAGTGATCAATCAAAGTTTAATATTGTCTACACACAGGCCACAAAGACTGTGGCCACTCACTGCTCAACTTTAAATATTTCGTTTTACTCACGCTAAGCTGTTGGCACTGCAGTCCGCTTACTCAGGTTGTCCTAGACTTATGCTCATGCACAGGACATGCAAAATCTACTGCTATTCTTAACAGTTCGTCCTTTTTGCTCTCAGATGATTATTGTCTCATTTTCACAAAACAGAAGCGAGTAACACAGAAAAAAAACACGTCATGGGTTTGTAGTCAAGCAGATCTGCGTTGAAACCTTATTTTAATTGCCAACTAAATGATCTGGAAAAACTTCCTCCATTTTTCTGAAGTTCAGGTTGGGCTTCTGAAACCTGTACTCACCAAAAGGCTTTCCTGATATAATTATGATTTATTTATTGGTAATATTTATAAGCAGATGGGAAATGATGTCTAAAGATATAACACAATTTTTTTCATCAAGGTAATGGGATTTAATATCAAAATTCAAGATCATGTCTTCAAGGCAAATCCAACATTATTTCTAATGAAAGAGATCACTTTACCCTAAAAAAATATTTCTTAATATTTTGTAGAGTGGACAGAATACATATGAGATTTTAATCCTGAAAGGAAAGTACCAGGGATATAAAAATTTGTATGATCTAATTTTTGTTTTCAAAGAGCTCAGAGTTAAATACTAAGAATATACAAGCAAACGGATAATTTATAAAGCAACTAATAAGAAAAACAATATTTCACATAATCTATTACACATATCTGTATCCTACCACCTGATATTATTTTATCAAAATTTACTTCCTTTTTCTCGTATTAGAAAGCAAGGTTGTTTTGTGTTGTTTCCCAAGTATGTAGTAATATTATACTTTTGAACATATTTGTAAAACCCCTAGCACACGGGGTTTTTGACAGGACTAAATAAGATTCCGTATGGAACCCAAGGTCCGCCTCTGAGTGTTCCAGATCTTCAGTGTTTCCGAGTCACTCCCATCTTCAATAATTAAATCACAATGACTGGGGGGCCTAACCTATGAATAGTGAAAGTCAAGCAATTTATTTGGCATTGTCTCGTTTCTTCGCCTTCCAGACTATGACTTTACTTTCTTTCTCTAGACAGGCCCTCCAGGTCTTCTAGGAGACACAAGGCGTGTTGTCAGGCAGGCTTTCCTTTCCCATCTCCTTGTGTAAGTAGAAGGAAGACGTATTCAGAGTGTAACTGTGTACCACCCCCCCACACACATGACACACATGCAATACTCACCCACACACATGCACACAAATACACACAATGCATATACACATGACACACATGCATACACATATGACACACAACCCACACGCATACACAATGCACACATACACACATGCACACATGCACACACACAAACTGCTTCCAACCAGCTGTTCCTGCTCACATCTGCCACAGACACACACAACAAAGAGAAAAGAGGCTCTGTTTTAAATATCAGTTTTTCTCTCCGCTATATTCTTCCTGCAGTCATGTCTTAGAGAAGACCGTCCACGTCCTCTCCTGGGGGTGGGTATGTGGAAGGACGAAGCTCTTCTTCACGTGGAAGCTTCATTCACTTTTCAGGCTTGTATTCAAGAAACAGTGGCTCACACAAGGTGTTCATTATTGAGCACTCTGATCCTTGGATCATATATTTCCCTTCTTACCATTAAGACAAAAACCATCATCACAGGAGAATACATATTATAATTTTCTTTTAAAAATTTAATTCCCTTTTTTCTGAAGACTGTATTAGATAAGTATATAAAAATGTAGTGGAAGTCTGACCTTAGGTATCGCTCAGTCAAGTTTTTCTGTTTCCAAGGAAGCCTAGAATGCCTTAATTTCCAAAACTATTTCAAATCCCTATGTGCAGTTGGGAACAGCACATTCTACTGTGTGGGGGTATTTTTGGAGCAATCCTTCACCTTGTTCTACTAAGAAACTCGAAAACAGTGAGAGAGCAGCATTAATAATTTTTAATTGATAAACTTGAAAAAGAATGCCTCATAAACAAAAAATTGTAACGGCTCTAGCAGCCACTGTGGCCTACAGCTGGGGGAGGCCCACGGGGAAGGATTGTGGAGGGTGCGATCTCCATGCAGCCCAGGTGTAGGGCTGGATATTACGGACATGGGAACTGATCCGAGGTGCTCTCTGGGGAACAGGGGGTAGAGGAGCTGGTCGTGTACGTTACACACGATCTCCAGGAGCAAGTCTGGTCTCTATCTAATTTAAGCGGCATAGCCTGTTTTCTCGTGAAACTTGAATAGAAATGGTTTGTCAAAAGAGCTTCCCACAGCATGATCGAGCCCTCTTTTCTTCCTGTCTTCTTTCTACATGTGTGCTACTATGAGGTCCCTTCCCTTGAAAAATTCCCAGTTCAGGGAAAGGTGACGGCCCCCACATCAAGTTTTCCTGTTGCATAAGCGTTCCTGAAAACACCCCTGGGTTATTGAACACCCACCTGATGCAGGGGTGGACACGGAAACGCACTTTCAGGGAGATGGTGGCGTTGGAGCTGAGTGTTAGGATGTGCAGGGGTCGGGCGCGCTGGAGGCAGCAGAATTTGCCCCTCAGGAGAAAAGGCGCCAACGCGTGAGCGAGTGCGGGACTTGCAGCCCCTGTCTGTCGGTACCACTGAAAACAGAGCGTGCGAGGAGGTGAGATGAGACCAGATTACAGAAGTAGGTAGAGACTGTGTCACGAAGATGCAGGAATACTGTACACATCAAGTAGAGTTTTGTGGTTAGCAGCAAGGGAAACCAAGTCTTGGCAACTTTTGGAAAAATGAAATTATTTAGAAGAATATGGGGTAAACCAAACGAAAAAGCAAACAGCCACAGATCACGTGATTCCAGAAATCTAAATTAAAGGAATCAATAGAAAATAGACATTTTCCATTCTTTTTTTTTTTTTGCAGGCTAAAAATATGTCATTTTTATTTACCTTTCTATCAAAATAGAGACCAAATTTGGACATCTGTAGCAGAACAAATTACAGCAGCAATCTCAGAGTGATGGTCTCCCCACAACTCCCAGCTTCTGTTAGTAGATACTTCTTTCACTTTCATTCGGGCTTTTTGTTATCATTACAATATGGTTAATGGGATGACATTTTCTATTCTTGAATGATTGACTCAACATTCAAGGGTCTGCCTGAGAGTTCTGACTGGCCAGTTTGGCTCTCATCCCTTTTCTGAACTGAGTATTCTAAGTATCTGAGAAAACTTGCAGAGAAGGGCAAGACTATCCAAAGTGGGACACTCCTCAGAAAGGATCCCGGTTGGTTCACTGGGGCTCTGGATGAAACACCGAAATGGTTATTTGCATTTCTCTGTCTTTAAGATACGAAAGACATTATGCCTTACAGATAATTACTGCAGGACTGATTCGACATCCTCATTCTTCCACATATCACATGCAGCATGGGAGGTAACTGGAGGTGTGAGGAGACCTTTTGGAAGCAGGGCATCATAGCAGCACACCCATTCATTTGCTTAACCTTAGAAGATTTAGATTTACAGATGCTCCTCAACTTGTGATTGGGCTGCATTCCAATAAATCCATTGTAAGTTAAAATATTATAAGTTGGAAATGCATTTAATGCATCTAACCTCCTGAACATTGTATCTTAGCATAGCCTACATCGCACATGCCCAGAACACTTACATTAGCCCAAAGTTGGGCAAAATCATCTAACACAAAGCCCATGTTATAATAAAGTATTGAGTATCTAGTGTAATTTATTGAATACTGCACTGAAAGAGAAAAACAGAATGGTTTTGCACCATCATGGTGTCGAAAAATCGTAAGTCAAATCATGGCAAGTTGAGCACTGTCTGTATTTCCTTTTTTTTACTTATTTGTTTATGAATTTCCAGATTATGTTATCCAATTTCATGTGAATTTTCTCACAAGGATAATAATTTTGAAAATGACTACAGAAAAATAGTAGACTTAGAATTATACTAACAATGCAAATGCAAGTGAGGCCGGGTGAAAATGGCAGAGCTGAAACTGTGGCTCCTACTGCAAGCTCAGAGCCACGCTGCAAAGGAAGCCGGTGGCTCTGAGACACTTGTTCCTGGCAGGTACCCACACGGCACCAAGCACACTCTGTCCCTGAGGAGGGGGGATGACATTTTAAGGATGAGTGCAGAAGTAACTTTTTAAAAATCATGGCTATTTATATGTAGCAATTATATAAACAGGTGCTCAGAAATATTTCTATGAGTATGATTTCATTGCCAAAACCAATATAACTCACCTGTTTAAACAAAACAACAATCCCTCCTGGAAAAAGCTCACTTGTGCATTTTTTAACATCTTGAAAACATAATTTTTTAATTTTTTATTAAAAAACTCCAATAGAGAGTGTCAGTTGGATTATAATCCATCTGTTAATAATATAAAAATGTAATGTCTTCCAGTCAGTTTGGAGAACAACTGATTGACATCATAGAAGATGAAAAATTGCAGAAAAACTTTAACACAGATTTTTAGTTAATGGGCATATGGGATTGAATGCTGAGCATCATAATTTAATAAGCACAGCAGCGTATTCTTCCTGCGTATCACCGTGAGGCGCCTTTTCCAGCCATCAAAAAGCAGCACAATAAACTCAGATTCGCACATTCTAAATGTTGTAATGAGAAGCTATCGAACCAAGCTTTCAAATCCAATAAACCGTATTTAATCACATTTCTTATGTAAAAGTGCTGTTCTATTAAGAAATAATTTTATATTATTTACTTTATTTTTACCTCATATTTTTAATTCTTATTTTGTGTATTTTTCAGCATATATGTGGATATTAGTAAATTATTACTAATAATAAAGTGAAAAAAGATAGATTTTTTTATCAATGTTCAAAAAATATTTTTTTGAAAAAGACGTGGAAAAAAAAAATCCAGGATACCCTTATCCAGGGAATAGTTTTTCAGGTCTCAGCAAATAACAGCCGAAGGTCAAATCCTCCACCATGACCGTTTAAGTCTTGTCTGTGGCTGCTTTCAAATACCGCATTGAATGGTGGAGACAGTCTTATATCCTGGGAAGTCAAAAGTACCTTTGATCCTTGACTTTGCGATACTTTATGTAAAAAGTTTTCTACCCTCCGGTTCAAATAATTGATAATAAACGTAGTTAATGTATTTTTGATGTACTTCTAAGAGTGTATTGGGGGAATGTAACAGTCTTATCTGAGTAAGAGCTCAGAAGTGTGCCCCTACATCCTCAGAACACGCATCTGGGAACTAAAAGGCATTTGGGGGGTTTCCCCTTGGAATTTCCTTTCCCAATACATTTTTCAACCCAATGCGGTATTTCTCTAGGAAATTGCCTGTGGCTGCCACTTATCAGACAAGGTTAACATTTCTGACGTTTACTTGAACAGAGCTTGTGCATTTAACAATTTTTTAAAAAGGTTAATTTTCATGGAGTATGTAAATCTACTTCAAATACGACCACACGCCAGCCCCTCCGGGGGGCTGGCCGCTGGCGTCTGGGCAGACAGTCTCAGTAACGTGAACAGCAGCACCTCTGCCCGACAAGGACACCTTCCCCCAGGGACAGAAATCTCAACCGACCATCCCGACAGAGTAAAGGACGATGAGAACATCATGGACAATTGGAAACATCACGTTACTGTGTGGCTAGCTTTATTTGGAGATTTTCAGGTAGACTGATACTGATTTGTGTACAGGACAAGTACAACCCTCAGGAAAATGCAGTAAGGAAAATTCTGCCTAACCTGGTTCAACTCGTGTACGTGACTCCCTCCCTCCCGTGTGCTGCACACCCCCGGCTCCCTGTCAGGTAAGGCTGCCCTCCCCATCTGCCCTAGGACCTGCGTCTTCAACTGTGACTCCGGTGAGAAGCCACCTCCAGGGACTGCTGTCCGACCCGTGCTGAAATCCAGCCTCCCGGATTCAGTCCACTCACCTGTGCCCCGTCTGCATGACAGTCACGCATTCAGGCCGGTCCCAAGGAAGAAGTAGTCACCTACCGCAGGACTGTTCTTGCAAATCTCAATCTTCCTATGTCCTGTAACCTTCCTAGAGACCAAACATATTGATATCTAACACAAATGCCCTTGTTCTGTTTGGTTTCCATGGATCAGTTTACATTTCACAAACAAACTTTTTTCTAAGCAGGGCTGAAAGACTTTATTTTAGGTTCAGATTTTCAGTGTGAGAAGGAAGAAGGAGAAAACTAGTGATTTAGTCTGCACTCTGCACTTGGCATTATAGTCTTCATTTGAGTACACACTTGCGATTCATAATCTCATTTCCAGCTCACTCTAAGTGCAGAAGTCTTATCCTTTTAACTTGGGAGACTCAAGACGCCGAGAGGGAGAGGGTTTGCCCAAAATCGCCAACTGAAAATGACGGCTGTGGGACCCACCCCAGCCTGTGCCTTTCTAGAACCCAGTCCCTCAGTTTGCGTCCTTTTTGCGTTAGACGTGCTTCAACATGTTCAGATTTCAGTTCTAGTTTCACTTAATTTACAATTGAAAAGTGATTTATTTTTCCCTGATATTTTACCCCAATATTTTATCCCAATAATTCAGAGATGAATTTCCAGGTGCTATCATCTTCTTATTTGTTCCTCATTTTTTTCTTCTTTCTACTCTCCCTTCTCTCCATTGAATTACAGATTTAAGTATTTTTGGTGTGTCTATATTGTGAACTCACACCTCCACGGGCTTCACCGACTCCCTCTGCCACCCCCTTGGGATCCGAGATCAGGGCTGTCTCCGCGAGAAGGAATCTGAACTCTGCCAAAGCTCTAACGTCAGTATCTGGCCTCTTACCAAGGTCGGCTTTAGACCATGCACGTGTCCAGAAGAAGCATCCGTGTCCCGGGTCCTGGTCACTGGCCTGTCTCTCTGAGGCTCTCTAAGCCTGTGTCTCTCCAGAGCTGTAGGGCCACCTGCCTCCTGTGCCCTCCCTGATGTTCACAGCTTCCCGTCCACTGCAGCCTGGGTCTTCTCTTCTGCATTTTCTCTAACTTCCTGAAGGTCTGGCTCATCCTCCTGTGTGAAGACCAAAATTCTGAACAAGTACTGGCATTGTACCACAGTCTCTGCATAACGTTCTTCATTCTAAAGGTAGATCGTATGACGTCTGCTACAGCTGAGCTCAGCAGGCATCCTCCAGTTGCCTGTGAACTCACACACACCCGTGCCCTGTGCCCTGCAGTAGGAATGATCCATGCATGTCTCATTCCAAATCCAGCTTCTTATTTAACATGCCTTTGATGCACATGACCCACATGTGCCTGGCTTTTTCTGAGACTCAATGTTGTAGAAACACATATAATTATGAGACATGGTTCTTTACCTCAGTGGCCTTTTAGTTGAATTTTGGAGATGTTATAGATGGAATCGTGACCCCTAAAAATTCATACCTGTTTTTATGTTGAAGTCATAACCCCCATATCTCAGTATGTTACCTTATTTGGAAATAAGCCATTACTGATGCAATTTGTTAAAATGAGGTCATTAGGGTGGAGCCTAATCCAATATTACTGTGTCTTTATACATGGAGGCGGATTTGAATCCATAGGCAGATACAGACAGGGTGAACACCACACACGGATGAAGACAGAGGTCAAAGAGACGGCCAGTAATCCTCCAGAAGGCAGAAGAGAGGTGCAGAATGGACCATTCCTCTCAGCCCTCAGAACGAACCAAGGTTGCCAATAGCTCAATCTCATCTTCTGGCTCTGGAACTGTGAGATGATAAATATCCACTGCTCTAAGCCCCCGGGTTTGTCACACCTTGTTATGGCAGCCCTAGGAAGCTGACACAGGGAGTGAGATGCTCACTTAGGAGCCAGGTGAAGAAACCCGGAGCCTAGCAAGGAAACGCGAGCAACGTGGCACCGCCCAGCCTGGAGCGCAGCGTGACGCCGCGTAGGCGGATCTAGATTGAAACAGGAGTCATCCAATGAACAGCTACCTGCTCTTCCGGATGTTACTTATCCTTTCTGAGCCTTAGGGTATTTTGGCAGCAAAAAGGGGTTATTTTTGTAGCTTCGTCAAAGGTCGTCAGGCGCACAAGGAGAAGCACAGGACGTGTGTGCAAGCCTTTGTCAGGCACCAAATTAAACGTGTTAAATGCTTAAAGTAGTAGGGAAATCAGATGCCTTAGAGGTCAGAGAAAGAAGGAACGAATGCATGCTAGAAAGTGCTCTCCTGAAGCTTTTGTAATCTTTCTAATTTGGATTTAAAAAGATATTTCTAACAGTGTGCAGTTTTAAATATTTTAGAAAGAAAATATTAATAAAGTAAAATGAATACATTGTGGAGCTCTTCCAATTTTCTAAATCACTTATTTGTGGGATGAACGTCACAGTTATTAAGTCCCATGTGTCTGCTCTCCCGACTACGGTAATCACAAGCATGTTTCTCTTGAGTCCTCTGTGGTGAGGAGGATACGTAAAAAGCAACAGTGTGAGCCACATTTAGGCTGAAAATAAATTTAATCCTAATTATCCAAATGATTTTGGCTCAGAGCTATTATTTGATATCTTAGGGTGTATCCCTAGGGGTTATTAGGAAAATCAGCAACAGTTACAAATTATCCACAAATCTGGTCTTTCTTCTAACTCTGTCTTTCTCAATCCCTTAGAAGCCAGCCTCAAGTCCAAATGTGTTTCTCCACCAGCCTCCAGTCGACCAGAGCTGGCTAATTACCGCAGACAGCCTCACACTCTGTCTTTCATTGCTGTTTTTCCCTAAGTCTAGAATGTATCTCTCTGCATCTTGTCTGCCTGGTAAACTCCCATTTATCTCTCAAAGTCAACATCTCGTATCACATCCCCAGTGGAGCTTTTCTCCTTCCGTCTGTTCTCCTCCTTTAGTTCTTCCACAGTACTGTGCTCTTATAATGTTATCATTTTTCTCACCGAATACGGGGTGATTACGAAGCAATGAATGCCTCCTGCCGTACTGCAAGCAACCTGAGGGCAGGGCCATGAAGTCATCCCTGGATTCCCAGGTGCTACAGCAACATCTGGCACTTTGATAAATGTTAAAAATATGTCTTCAGGACAAAGGAAAGAAAAGTAGAGACCTTATTAACTGGATTGTTTAAAATCAGCTATTCTCTTGCAAAGAGAGTTGACATGTTTATTGACTTAATATGGGTGAGGCGCTGCTCCAATGGCTTTACGAATATGAAGATCTCATGCTCACAATCACTGTATGAGGTAGCTAGTATTGCTAGCAACCCCAATTTACAGACAGGAAAACTAAGATGCGGAGAGGCCAAAGACTTTGCTCAAGGTCATCCATCCAGGAAACGGGAGACCACAGAGCTGTTTGCAGGTTGCATGCATGAGCTTCACCACTAGGCTGCGGAGCTTCTCAAAGGTTAGGGGTCAGACTCAGGAAGTAAGTCACGTTCTAATGAAAACTGAACCCCCAACAAAACAAAACACACTGCTGCCTCTTGCCTTTGTTCCCTCTTCTGCCTCAACTGTTCTCCTCTTTGTACATGCCCAGTCCCATTGACCCTGGCCAGCTCCGCTCCAGGGGAAGTCGGCTGTGGTTCATTGCATTAGTTCTGGGTTTGCTTTTCTCAGTGCCTGAAGGACGTCGTTGGACCTCTCCTACATCACCTTTTGCCTAGTGTCATAGTGCTTTCTTCCAGAGAAAGTCCAATTTCTTGAGGACAGAGCCTATTAGTTGTAAGTTTGATAAGTAGGAACTATAGCATTTGCCTTGCCTGGGTGGGTGTTTGACAAATATTTTTTGAAAAGATAAGTAATCACACTAACAAGAAGGCACTTAGAATACTTTAGGGTAAAAACAATTGCAGTGATTTAGAGTGTTTAGCAAACAAACACAGTGCAAAACCATTATAACATGGACTAATAAAACACAAGTTAGTTTATGTGTTAAAAGGCAAATTATATTCCACAAAAGGTAACCACATAGAACAAATCCACAAGGCAATGGAGTGAGTCTAATACTCTTCCAAATACCAGAATCATAAAGGTCATGCCGTATATTTGAGATGAATCCAATCGGTTATACTGCCAAACAAGCTGTAAGACAAAAAAGTTTACTTTTCACTTTGCAATTTCCACCATTTGTAAATAAAACAAATGACTCTAGTCTTATCGTTGGGATGTATGATTTACTTGTATGTGCGTAGGTTTGTAAGGTGAGAAAATGTGTCTGTGTATGTGTGTACACACACTATATGTATGTATAATGTCCTTCTGTATGCATGTTTAAAAGATTTAAAAGGCGTGTCACTGTGATGCAAAGAACCATCCTAACCTAAAATCGTCTAAATCTCTAAACCTTCCTTTCCAATCCCCTTTTCCAGGGTGGTTCTGTGATTTTTCCAACCCTTTTCCCCACGCACACTGTGTCATTCCTGAGCATGCTCAGGGCAGCAAAAGGCACATCAATTTGTCCATCTTTAGTTTCTTTCTTTTTGCAGAGAATGTGAGAAAACAGGGATTATATCTGTATTTTTTGACTGTTTTTTTCCCTCACATAATATCAAACATACTATCAAAAATCATATTAAAACTTTAAGGGAAAGTGCAATAATCTGTGATTGTTAATTACTAAATTGCAATTTTAAAATGTTTCCCTGTCGTAAGTATTAGTGGCATACCCTAGTTACCATTACATTATCACATGCTCTGCGGTGCTCTGCCGGTAGGTTACTGATTTCAAAAGACAGAAGATTTTGGTTTTTTTTTGATCTACAGTTAACTTAGCACAGGCAGAAAACTAATTTTTAGACGTCAGTTATGGACTATTTGTACTCCAGAAGTTAGACGCTATCACTTAGACAGCGTATCTCCTTATGACTGGGACAACAGGCATGAGAAAGTTCACAGCACATGGCCCTGAGGGAAGGAGCTCTGTCTCCTGATCTGCTGCCCCCTGCAAAGCAGGATGCCAGGCACACAGTGGACACTTAAAAATGACCAGAAGTCTCACAAATCATGTTATTTAGCTGACATTTGGAAAACTAAAAATAACAAATACAAACTTCAAATAAAATATTTGAAACTGCATTTATTAAAAAAACTTTGGCTATTGTGCAGAACCCTCCACCCAGGGTAAAATATTTAGAGTGATTTTGCATTTGTAAATAAAGATGCGTCACATCTTGGTGGGTTATCATTAATAACATCCATGGGCATCAGGGCCAGTTCTTCTGAACGCAGCACTATTCTCCCTCTCTCTGGGACTCCTGTAAGCCCTTTCATCACCAGACCCTCTATTCCTTATCATGCACGAGCTTCCTGTCTGTGAAAATCTGACCAGCACTGACTTTTACCAGCACCGTCCAGGTGTGACAGTGAGACACTGTGGCCCGGGGCTTGTGACTGTATTATTCTAGTTATTTATTTTTCCTCCTGGAGCAATGCCAGGACTGAGGGAGGGGCCATAAATGAGGAGATGAAAGATAGTATTTTAGGGACTAAATTGATCTTGTAGCTAAGAGTCAGAGGAAGAGGCAAAGCCAGAGTTTGTCAATATGTGCTCATGCTAATGGCTCGGAGCGGGGGTTGGGAGAAGAGGGCTGAGGGAGATGGTCCTAGGTCTGCCTCCATCTCTTGTGACACAGCTGGCAGGTCATCAGCAGGACAGGATGACAGGGTGAGGCTAGCGCTTGAGGTGACTGAAAGCCTTTGGATCCCCAGTGCACACACGCAGAGAGCTCAGGGATCACGCATTTGCAGAGAAACGGGAGTCTCTGGCCAGACATTTGCTATCAAAATTGAAAAATAAATAAACTAGCAGCCACAATGAGCCGTCTTGCATTTCTCTTAATGACGACTTTAGGCACAGTTACATTCCCTCAAATGGTCTCATTAGAAAATTGGATGGAGGGAACTCAATGGACAGGAGCACTTTGAATAAGGAAGCCACCAGCCCTCAGCGTGGGGCCTCTATTCACCGTCTACGTGTGGATGCTAACACTTAGCGTAGTGTTTCCTCCTTGACATTCTTTCGCATTCTTCATGCTGTGCATTCATCTATTCATTTGGCAGATATTTATTTTCTAGCGATTGACAACATATTGGTAAAGACCCCGGGATTCTGCTTTGGGTGCAAACTCCTTTGCATATGCCACTTTGTAAGAATTTGTCTCTTCAGCCTCAGACAATAATATGTGTTTTGATCACCTAAGAATTCTGTAAAACACAGGTTCTGGACCCACAGCTCTAGTGTGAGTGCTGAGGTTGTGCATGCCTAATCAGCTTCTGGAAGACGTCAATGCTGTTCTCTGTGAACCTCACTTTAGGTAGCAAAGTTGGTGGCCAATGTTTCTCTGCTTGGGCCACATGATGACTCTTGGGGGAGCTTTTTAAAGATGCTAATTCCCTAGGCACCATCCTCAGTTGGTCAGGTGGAAACTAAGCATCTGTGTTTTTTTAACGTCTCCCACTTGATCCACGTGGGGCTCACATTTGAAAAACACTGCTCAACCCCTAAATGAGTTGAAGCCCCTTGGTTTTCAATTTAGCAGGCTTATGTGCCCTGCTCATAATGTAGCAATTTGACCGTAGGCAGAAATGCAATGGTTAAGACACAAGAACAAAAATGACTTTGAGCAACGTAACTTTAAGGAACTACTAGGTCAGTTACGCATGTGAGGAAGCCCCGTCTCCCGATGCTCTAGCTGAGATCCATGATTATGGTTAGTTAGGCCCCCCAAGTAAGAGCGCTCCCTCTCTCTCGCCCATATAATTCCACTCTCCCTGCTCAGGCCTGCCCACTGACTCTGTCTTTCTCTGGGTGTGGCAAACCCAGATTCACAGATGCCAGAGATAATGCCTACCCCTCTGCCTGCCAAAATCTGTACTAGACCTTATTAGAAGGGGTAGGAATTTACACATTTTTCTCTCTTTGAGCTGCAGACCTCCTGCTTTCTTCTCCTACTAAGTCTGATGAGGACCACAAATAGTGCTCTGTGGGTTACTTCTGTTTTATTCATACCTTGTGAGTTTACAGTGTCTGAGTTAAAGACCCGGACATTTAGAGAAATACTAACACCGTTATTTCTACCTTTGGTGCTAGAACATTAGTCTTTAGTTACATGAGGCTCCTGAAATCAAAGCAAGATAGACAAACTCCTGTCATCATGGAACTCACAATCTAGTCATAACTAATAGTCAACTGTAGGTAGAAGATGTGACTTCTTTCAACCAGCAATCGCTGACTTCTCCTGAAGGCAGGAGATACATTCTTTTATGTCTTCTTGTATCATCAGCAAATGGGGCCTTGCATATAACAGGCACAGACATATATTTATAGTCCATCAAATATTTGTTGTTGTACCTTAAAGAAACGGTGGGTGTGGATATTAAGTTTGACCCAGAATCCGTGACTTCCACGATAACACCCTATCTAGGAGCAGCGTGTGTTCAGAGCATACTCTGAACACTTTCTGGAGTGAGGCTGCTTCTGCATTCACCCCTTCCTACCATGTCCCCAGAATGCCTGCAGCAGAGCTGGGTCATCAGTAGGGACCCAAAAATTTCACGTCTTAAAGAGACCAGGGCCAACACTGACAGACCCCACTAAATACCATTATACCAATGTACCTACCAGTGTAACCTGACCCAGCAGGCAAATCAAATCAGGCATTTTAAGACTTACTTTTTCTTCATTTTTTTTTCTCTGCTTCTTTTCTCTGTCCCTGTTGTCCTGTCTCATCCCATGTCTAATGTCTCCTCTCCCCCTTCTGTCTCCCTCTGAGCTGTGGATCTCCATTTCAAATAACTTTGATCTGCTCCTGAATGGGAAGGCTTTTAACCTGACAGGTCACATTAAGAGAAAATTCTGACATTATTATGTAAATATGTTTTATTTTTCTCTGTCATCCTATACTATTTTAAGAAGGCAGTATTTGCTTTAGCAAGCGGTCAGAGTGTATACTGAAGTCTCAGGGGTCCAAGCTTGTCTCTACTTGCCTTCTCTATGAAATGCAGGGAGCTCGAGTATGTGCATAACAAGATTCAGGAACAAGAGGAAGAAAAGGAAGCCAATGTTTATAGGAGCCTCACTTCTATATGGTGCTGGGCAGATTCACTAAAGAATTACCAAGCTGAAGGGCAAGAGGATATTCTTCTGACGGTCGTATTGTGTTACGATTGTCATTCTTTCTTTTTGGTGTGTCCTTTCTTCTCTCTATAGAACTCGAAAAAGAATGCATAATTCGCCATTGTTCCACCAGAGATACTGCAAGTGAAACCTAAGCTCACACTTAAAGACATGCTCAGCATTCAAGAAAGGAAGTAAAATTAAAAGCACACACTCACACTGGGAATCTGTAACATGAACCTTAACATGGAAAACTCTTACTGTATTAGCATTGTGATTAAAAATAGGGATGACAACAGAATTTTTGAATAGAAAGTGTGTAAGATAAAATAATAATTTATCACTATTATTATTACTAATAAAATTAAAAACTAGAGGTGTAAAAATCCAAAAATAATAAGAAGTTTAATTATTCTCATGAACATACTCTGAGAATATTAACTTTTGCAGTTTTCAATTAGCTTTTCTTTCAAAAAGCAAGATTTTTAGATACCTTTTTGGAACAATTTGTGTGTATATCCTTCTAGGATTTTCTGATTGTTCCAGCTCTGACAGTTATCATGCCACTCCTTAACTAAATACATTTTTTTGACAATTGTATTTAGTGTATCTAATGTTAAATACATAGTTTCAAAAGCTTTGTTTTCATGATTATGGATCATAAATGTACATAATACTTAATTCAACTATATGATTAGGATAACATTGAAAGCAGATGCAATGAACTCTTCATAAGCATCATCTCAAATGCAGAGTGGATATATGTGTGGGTACAATGAAGAATGGCCTATTGGCCACCAAAGCTCCCTGGGACTTGGGCATCAGCCAGTATGTTTATATTAGGGATGGTGAGCCTGGTTTTGGCAGGGGAGAGGTATCTAACTGACATGTCAAAAGTAAGAGAGGTGCATTCAACTTTACTGTGATTTTTCTCCAAATATCTTTTTTCGTAATATGTGGTCTCTTAACCAAATTCCATTTAATTGACAAAAAATGAATCACTGTCCACCATTTCCAATACAAACATGCTGGCCAATGCCCCTTGCTAATATAAGAAGATAAATGAATTTATTAACAAGGTTGATTACATATAATATCATCTACAGCATACAACCAGTGTTAGTGCTTTAGCTTCAAATATTTGTGGAACATTTTTCTAATTCGCCTATGTTAGCCCAAATACCATAAATTCTAGGAATTAGAAAGTGTATGGGACACATTCACAGTGATGCAATAAAATAAAAATGAAAACAAAATTTGAAAAATGACAGCAAACACTTGGCAATTTAAAAAAAAAAAGCAAATGAACTATAATATCAAGGAAACAAAGTTTAATGACTAAAGCAATTTGAAAATAATGAAAACAGACAATGTCTGCAAAAAAAACCACAAAGCAACTAAAAAGCTATTGGTTAAGTAAGGTCACTAAATAACGTGGCTGTTTGGAAAATATGGGTACAAAAATCAAATGCTGAGCAACTGGGCATCTAAAGGCAAAAACATGAACCTCAGTCTAAACCTCACGTCTTATATGGAAATTAACCCCAAATGGATCATGCGCTTAATGTAAAATCATAAAATTTTAGAAGAAAATGCAGGAGAAAATCTTCAGAATTTGCCAAATTCAGAAATAGACAAAGTGGTCCTACACTTAACACCAAACACACAACCCATAAAAGGAAAACTTCATCAACTGAACTTCATTAAAATTAAAAACTTTGCTCTGTGAAAGACTACGTGAATGGGATGGAAAAACAAGTTGCAAACTGGAAGGAAGTAATTGCAAACTGAATTTCTGACAAGCACTCATACCTAGAAAATATCTATAAATGTAAAACTCAACAAGAGTATATGCCAAAAATTAAAAACTATGACCTTATCCAGGGTTGGTATGGGTGTGGAGTAGCAGAAATTCTAAGATTCCTACAAAGTTTTTGGTACAAGCATTGCTTGAGACAATTTAACAATATATTAAGAAGCCTTACAAATGCCTGCTTTCTCTCCCTCACCAATTTATTTTCCGAGAATGTATCTTAAAAATTATTCTAAAAAATATACAACAACATCTGTAAATGGGAAATTCATCAGAGTATTGCATTGGAAATGGCAATATGGAAATAAATTAACTCCCCAATAGAAATAATTGGATAAAATATTCACATACAGACTTATAATGTTATATTACACAGCAATTAAGAAATGAAACATTGACCTGAATGTATTTTGTAGAATATTCTTTGATATATTTAATGATTATGTATTCACCAGATAAGAATCATGAGATTCAGCACGATATATACAAAAAGATTCCACCTTTGTGATATGGAATCTGTATACATCTTCCCATAAATGTGTAGATGTGCGTTTTTACAAGGTTAAAAAACTGTGAAGAAATAGGTAATGATTAGTAATAGCAATTTGGCATGGTAACATTTTGGCATTTTAAGGTTTTCATTCAAGCTGTTCTTTACAACATTTTAAATAATAAAGTCATGTTTTTAGAATCAGAAAAAATTGCAAACCATTACATATTTTTGAAGGACTCCACGTTTGTTATGCATATACAATTTATAAATCCCCCCACCAAATGTAGTGAAATCTAGGGGGGTTTCCACTTTGCCAACACCAGGCATAATAACTATGGACATGATTCCACAGGATTTCCTCCAGTTCTCTTGCTGTGCACAGGTATTTACGCACAGGTGTGGTCCTGCTGCACCCACAGCAGTGCACTCTCTCCTTCCTCCTCATCTGTACCTGAGCATTTCCCTGCATCCATACCGCACAGTCACCACTAAACCAGGGGCTTAACCCTTGACCATCAGCTCTTCAGTGTGAGTGCCCTGAAGCCCAGTCCCCTTCTGGGCACAAAACCCTGCAAATCTCAAACTTCAGGGCTACCCAGTTCCTAAAATAGAGCCCCCCGCACTGCAGCATTTCCAATCTAAGTGCACACCTCGAGGAGGTGTTTTACATGTGTTTGCACGCACTGCAATAGGCAGATGTCTAAGAGCATTTTCGCCCACGAGTTTCCTTCAAAGGGTTAACGGGACTCACCAGTGGGAGGGGAGAGGCTGCTCAATCAAGGGACAGGAAAGGTCAGGCCTGACAGATGTAAAATTTGACCCCCGTGTGAACCATGGCCTTAGTGTTGGGTAGGATTTTCAGCTTTTGTTGGTTCTGTAAGTTGGATTTCAGGGAGGTCCCTCTTTTCATTCCTTTATAACTTTTCTCCTGCTTTGAATCAGCAGTGAAAGCAGAAGTTCCCTCCTCCAGCTCTGCAGAGACACCCAGCCCTCAGATTATAGCCAGGCCAGCCCGCCACAGACCTGTCCCCCATAGGGCGCCCCTCCCCAAAGCACCTTGCTCACGTTTCCTAAAACTTCCAGAAAGGAAAGATGGGATTTCAACGGTATAGCTGGATTCTGAAAATCAGAAAGGCAAGCAGGCCACCAGTGTATCCTTTCTTTATTTTATTTATTTATTTATTTTTTGAAAGCAGGAATTATATTAGGAATGGTTTTATGTTAACAGGCTTCAGGCTTGAAAAGTAACTTTTCTTTAAATTTTTTTTTTGCAAAGACGTCTACTCACGCAAATTACCTGAGAAAATGAAGGAAGAGGCCAGCAGCCCAGACGGAGCAAGATGAGCTGAGAAAAACAGCCCACACTGAGTGCAGACGAGACACCTGGACTCTAGTCTCTGCAGGGCCAGTGTCTCCCAACAGCTCGGGGTGTCTTCTCCCACTTCAGTTTCTCATTGTGTAAAGTAATTTCCACATTTTTAAATAATTTTTAAATAGTAATAAGTAAAGTAATAAAGTAATTTTTAATACTTTATAAATAAAGTAATTACTTTAAAATAAAGTAATAAGGTAATTTTTAAATAGTAATAAATAATAAAAAAAGCAATTTTTAAATATGAGAAATATTTAACTACAAACATTTGTCAATTCTTTTTCAAGTCTGTTAAGTGAGAATTAGCCTAAAGAATGGTATTGAGAATGATCCCTTCGCAGAGTGAAGAGCACACAGCCTGGCACATCTCACACATTGTCAAAGAAGCCCGAGAACTGTTTGGTTGAGCTTAGAAGCTGTGGGAATCTACTCTCCCCATGTTTAGCCCCTAAGCAGCTGTCAGCAAACACGGAAGGAGGCTGGAGTCCTCTTCCTCCCTTTCCTCTGCCACCAGCCTTGTCTATGCAGACGACTGAAAGTACCGCCTCGCCTCTCCCAAACTCCAGCTCATCCCAGCACACTCCGTTCCAGAATCCACAGTGACTTCGGAAATTTCCCTCCTGCTGCACCTCCTCGCACAAGTCCACAGCCAACTCTCCAGTGACTTTGTTCTGATTCCAGGTTTGCACCAAGGTCGTGGAGCAGACACATGCAGCATATGAAATCTCCGCAGTCCTGGATGAAAACCAACACACAGCAAGGATGACTTCAATCCACACAGCCAGGTCTATAAGAATGTAGTTCATTATTTCCTAATTCAAGATAAGTTCTGTTTTGAGCCTTCTGCAGACACTGAGCTGCAGCCTTTCTGGGTGGGTGAGCTCACATCACACGCAGGGAGACAGCCCATCCCCATGTGTTGTCTGCAGGTGGCCCTGCTTAGGTGGCCACCACCCACTGGGCCTCACATCCCACTGGAAATTGCACTGAGCTGTCCCTTACTGCAACCTGTGCGCCATGCCACACCCAAAGACTCTCCTTGTGTTGTGTCATGCCAGAGGCACAGAATTAATTCACTGTGCTGCTTTGAAGCTATGTTAGGACTTAGAGGTCTTTGTGAGGACCCTTCTTGTTTCTGCTACACCCAATATCTGGGGAGGGTCCCCAGTATGAGTATTTTATAAAATCCCTGCCCCACCGCAAGTACCCTGATGAGTCAATGGCAGGCAGGTTCAAGAGCCACATTCTCAGACTGTTAAAGTAGCTCCTGCTCTGGGTGTTGCCATCCACGGGACTCCACCAAGGACGTAGGTTCTTTCCAATCTATGAAGCCACTGGGCTCAGTTGGGACCCATTTCCCTTCTCCATGTCCAGAGAGCAGAGCTACCCTCTGCCAAATCCCACCTCCAAGCACACACATTTACACACCGTGTGGCCACACACGTGTGGCCAAGTGATTTGGTCCAGGTACAGGACCTCACAGAAACTCACTTCCTTCCTGCATAAAATGGAGACAAGAAAAAGAACCATGAGGGTTTGTACAGGAGTTAAATAAAAAAGATACATAAGAGTCTGTCTCATACTTGACTATTGATAAATGATAAATATTTATTAAACATTTGCTATGTGCTGTGGTGTGCTTGGCATTAGGGATAAGAAAGGAAAAAGAGGAAAATCCTTGTTCTTAGAAAGCTTGCACGTTAGGTGTGGAAGGCACACAGGTGAGTAAATAAGTGTACAGGTCTTAGGTGGTAATGAATGCTAAGAAGAGAAACTAATTATGAAACTTTCCACTGATAGAAGTAGGCACACAATTCCGTGTCCCTGTCATAGGCTCTGGGAAGCAGAGTGGACACTCTTGTGGACACACTTGGACACTCTCCTGATCAAGCCCTCCAAAGCCTTCCCCTTCACTCAGAATTCAGTCCGAATACTCCGTCCTTGTGGTGGCAGACATGCTCCTCTTCTTCCAATGGGCCTCCAATGTCTCTGCCATCAAGGAACCTGTTCTGCTTTCTCCAGACAGACATGATCTGCCTCAAAATCCACACAGTACTTTCCGTGTACCTCACCTGGGTCACTTCTTTTTTTTTTTTTTTTGTGCCTTTTGTAATACCATATAAATATGCATGTATACTTTTCTCTTTTGATATCACTATGTAATTTTGAGTCCCTTCTCTCTGTTTTGGGAAGGAACATTACATTTCTTTCCATTATTATATTCTGCTTCACTTTTTTTGGCACCCCAGAATTTGCATTAACCCATGATTTTTCCAATAATAGGGGCTCCATTGAAAGCATGTTGGATGTAAAGAGTAAATTAACAACAGCTAGATAGAAATCATAATTCACAGATACTTTTGTTATAGCTTGGAATCTTTGCTTCCCAGTAATATTTTTGTACCATTTTTTTCATCTTCAGCCATATCTCCTCATCTCTTTTGAAACTTCTTGGATATTGGCTTCCCTAAGAGATAAAAACAAGAGAAATACATGGATTGTAGCACTTTACCCATTACGATGCCAGCTAAGGTGACAGGGGAAGGTCAGGGGCAGGAGCAGGACATATTTTGATATTCGTTTGAGTTCAGCACAACATATGCACGCTAACTGAAGCTGTGTCTCGCAGGCAGATGTTGGATCAGCTGGGAGCACAGGAGGCAAACAGAAGCTCTCAGGAGCTGGTGTGATCGCAGCTGGAGTGGCCAAGCTCTGGGCATGGACAAGTTTTCTGTGTGCAGGTGGAGAGGCCATCCTCGATCATCATTCCTGCATTTCTAGATGGACTCTGAGCACCTGCTCCAGACGCCCTTTCAGGCCTGACTTCCCACAGCTGTACTCGTTGGAGTCTCATTCCAAAGCCTGCCCTGCTCCCTCTCTCTAGTCCCCAAGTCCAGCTCTGTGCATTGCTTGGCCTGGATCCGCCTTTCCTATTGACCCACTGGACTCCCCGACCCCATAAAAATCAGCTGCAGAGTCAATGTCGTATGGAAAGAACTGAACCCACTCTGTGTGATATCCTGGCTCTTCCTTTCCAAACAGTGAGCTCAGTGGAGCTCTTTTATATTTTCTCCTAAGCTCAGTTTAACTCATCTATACAATATGGTTGGTGGTCCTTATCACAGAGTTTTGTGTGGACTGCATGAAACCAGGTATATCAGGTTTCTAGCACAGAGTAAGTGCTTAGCGAATGTTACTTTGACTTCTGGCTGTAAGCCACAAACATCCTAGCTCACACATCCCCAGCTGGAAGCTATCAGTAATCCTGTGACATTTCCATCACCCTCAGTAGCTTTCTTTTTAGAAGATAAGACATATGTAGAAGTTTTGGTGCATTATAGACTATCTTACCATTTCACTCATTTAAAGAAACTTTTTTCCTTAAAGCTATATATATATATTCTCTTAACAGAAAATCTGTATGCCTACGTGTGCTGCCCCTGCCAAAATAAAGTTCCTTGGGCTCAATGGTACCACAGTCATCTACAAAGCTGCTTTCTGGCCCAGGCCATCTTATGGCTACAAAATTCACTCTCCACAGGAACTCAAGAGTCTTTCTTTCTTCTTGATTGACATCAGAGGGGGCACCTGTTATGGTTCAGAATTGGATACAAAGATAAAACTGAGCCACAGAGCCGGGAGCAAAATTTTTGGTGTGAGGAGCAAAGATGTTAAATGCCTTAGGCCATGTGAAGTGGTCTTTTGGGAATCTTCATTTTCAGATGTTCTTTCCTCTTTGGAGTTCTTTCTTCCTCCTTTCCTTCTGTCCTCCCCTCCCTCCTTTCCTTCCTTCCTTCCTTCCTTCCTTTCTTCTATTCTCTTGGTTTTTTTTTTTTTTTTTTTTCAGATCTATGTCCTATCTGACAATCTCTCAGTTGCTTTGTCGCTGGAGGTCTTCTACCCAGGAAGTCCAACAACTAGAATGAGGTCCACAGGAAAAAAGGCATCAGTAGATGCCACAGGCCAAAGGAATCTTCAAAGTTTAGACACAGTCCAGTCTTGGTTTCCAGGGCCAGACCTCCACAATAAGTTTATTTCATTATACATCCAACAAACAAATTATGAACTTATACCATTGAATTTTCTCTCTTCTTTCCAATTCTGTTTAGTGTCATATATTATTATGAGTTTGTGCTTAATATCCTGTAAGATACCAAAATTTATAGATCTGTTAACTACTTATATTCTGGGCAATAAAATAAAATATGTATTTTTATATTAATTTATCTTTTAACAAACTCTTCAGGTAAAATTATTACACACATTTTACTACTAAAGAAAGTGTGTCAGAAAAGTTAAATAACTGACTCAACTTACTCAGGATTTAGTGAATAGAATCTCTGGAATTCAAACTTAATCTTTTTGATTACAAAAATTACTTTTGTTTAATCATTTCATGTATTCCTGGCAGCTCAATATTATATTCAGAACTTTTTAGGATAGTTTAATTTGATTTCAATTTTAGTATTCAATTATTTTAAATTATTTTCTTTTTCTAGAAAGTGTAGGAGAAATTTAGATTTTTCTGGAACAGGACACAAATGCAACATTTAGGGATTTCTACATAGGACAGTTCCCAGCACAGGAGAACAGGTGCACTGCAGCCTACCTGCCCTGAACTGAGAGAAGAGATTTTAGATGAGAAGAAATCAGCAAAAGAACTCTGGCAACAGGAAAAAATAAGCTAGTTTGACAATAGAATCTCAATAGGCATACAGCAACAGACGCCAACCAAAAGAAAATTATCAAAATGTCACAAGTGAAATTCAGAATATTAACGAAAAATAAGATGAATGGGATTGAAGAGAAAGTTTATAACCAACATAAAAAATCCAAAAAAAATTTCAGGAATGAACGAAAAAAATGAAAATGTCACTGAAGAGAGAGACAACATAAGAAAGGATATAACGGAATTTAAAGAAATGAAAGAGTCATTTAGGGAATTTCAAAATACAGCAGAAAGCTTCAACAACAGGCTAGACTGAGCAGAAGAAAGAATTTCAGAGCTTGAAGAAAAGGCTTCCAAACTAACCCTGTCAGCCAAAGATGCAGAAAAAAGAAAAAAAGAAGAATGAACAATCACTCAGAGAAACAGGATTATGTAGAGCAAGCCAATATATGAATTATAGGAATCCCAAAGGAAGAAAAGGAAAAAGCAAAAAGCATGGAAAACCTATTCAAGGAAATTATTGAGGAAAATTTCTCTGGTATTGTCAGAGATAAAGATATCCAGATACAAGATGGTCATTGGACATGGGAAGATTCATAGAAAATGGGACATCTTCAAGACACACAGTCATCAATTTGGCCAAAGTCAAAATGAAGGAGAAAATTCTACAACATGCAAGACAAAAGCAACAAATAAACTATAAAAGAAAACCCATTAGGCTAACAGTAAACTGCTAAGCAGAGACATCACAAGCCAGCATCTAACCAAACAGTTAGCCAAGTTGTGAATGCAAAGGAAAAGTTCCTTGAAAAAAAAAAAATTGCTACTACAGTGAACACAAAAACAACAAGAAACTGAAACGTCATAATCAATGATATGGAGAAACTTTTAGTGGTCGGCATAGAAGATGAAACCAGCCACAATATTCCCTTAAGTCAAAGCCCAACCCAGAGCAAAGCTCCAACCCTCCTCAATTCTCTGAGGGCTGAGAGAGGCGAGGAAGCTGCAGAAGAAAAGATTGAAGCTAGAAGAGGTTAATTCATGAGATTTAAATAAAGAAGCCATCTCCACAACATAAAAGTGCAAGGCAAAGCAGCAAGTGCTGATGGAGAAGTTGCAGCAAGTTACCCAGAAGATCCAGCTAAGATGCTTGACGAAAGGGGCCACACTAAACAATAGATTTTCAGTGCAGATGGAACAGGCTTCCATTGGAAGAAGTTGCTATCTAGGACTTACATAGCTAAAGAGCAGAAGTTAGCCAGTTAAAAGACGGGCTAACTCTCTTGTTAGGGGCTAATACAGCTGGTGGCTTTAAGTTGAAGCTAACGTTCATTTGCCATTCCAAAAATCTTAGAGCCCTTAAGAATCACCCTAAATCTACTCTGCCTGTCCTCTATAAATGTAACAACAAAGCCTAGATGTCAGCACATCTATTAACAGGATGATTTAGTGAATACTGTTGAGACCTACCACTCAGAAAAAAAGATTCCTTTCAAAATATTATTGCTCTTTGTCAATGCACCTGGTTGCCAAGATCTCTGATGAAGGTGTACAGGAGATTAATGTTTCTATGCCTGCTAAGACAGTATTCTTTCTATAGCCCATAGATCAAGAAATAATTTTGATTTTTAAGTATTATTATTTGAGAAATACATTTTGTGAGACTATAGCTGTCATAGAGAGTGATTCCTTTTACGGATCTGGACAAAGTACATGGAAAATGTTCTGGAAAGGATTCAGCATTCTAGATGTCATTAAGAATATTTGCAATGCATTGGAGGAGGTTAAAATAGTAGCAGTAACAGGCATTTGGAAGAAGTTGATTCCAACCTTCACAGATGACCTTGAAGCGTTTAGGACTTCGATGGGGGAAGTGACTGCAGATGTGGTGGACACAGCAAGAGAACTGGAACTATAAGTGGAGCCTGGAGATGCGACAGAATTGCTGCAATCTCATGATGAAACTTTAAGGCATGAGTAGCTGTATTTTTATGGATGAGTGAAGAGTGGTTTATTGAGTTGGATCTACTCCTGGTGAAGACACTGTGAACATGTCAATGAGGGATTTAGAACGTCGCATAAAATTAATTGATAAGGCAGCGGCAGAGTTTGAGAGGATTGACTACAGTTTTGAAGGAAGGTCTGCTCTGGGTAGAACGCTATCAAAGAGCATTGCATGCCACAGAGAAATATTTCCTGAAAGGAAGAGTGAGTCAATGCAGCAAACTTTGTTGTAGTTTATTTTAAGAAATTACCACAACCACCCCAACATTCAGCAGTCACGTCCTGATCAGTCAGCATGATCCACATCAAGGCAAGACCTTTCCCTGCAAAAAGGGATTGCAGCTCATGGAAGGCTGAGATGATGGCTATCATTTTTGAGAAATAAAGTATTTTTAACTAAGGTGTGCACTTTTTCTAGACATAATGCTATTGTACACTTAATAAATTACAGTAGAGTATGAACTTAACTTTTACATGCACCAGGAATCCAAAAAAATTTGTGTGACTCACTTTATTGTGATATCTGCATTATGTGGTGACCTGGAACTGAACCCACAGCACCTCCAAGATTTGCTGGCATAGTCAAAGGATCTGATTGTTTTCAACGCTGCACAATGATTAGTCTTAACATTACCAATCATGGTTCAACCAGATATCTTGACCCTGACTCTGTGTGATGTGCAGTACACCTGTAGTGCATGCTAGCCAAGAAAACGCTAAACTTAAATACATTAAGGCTTCACACGACTTTAATTTATAGGGATTAGATATACAGGGAAAATTACACCATGAGGAAGCAACTATAAACCCACAAAACGGGATCTCTTGCAGATGTCTCATCCATGCCAATGTCATAAAAAGAGACTGTGCAGGAATAGAGGAGAGGAGAGTCATGGATGTAAAAATGGAACATATTGTATAGTCCTGGATTGGAAAACAGTTTGAACACACCAACTATAAAAAAATATGAATCTATCTGAGAATCTGAAAAATATGTAGGAATTGGAAAAGATGTAAATATACTGAAATCTAAAATTGAAAATTGTTACTTTATGAAATAGTACATAGATTATGATCTCATTTTCTTTAAAAAGATCTGGAAGTATAGGTACCCAAATAGTAATAGTGTTACTTTCTGGGCATTGGAAATGGGATATTCTTAAAATTATTGTTGCTCTTCTATATTTTCTAACTTATAATACACATATAATAATAAAAAAATATTTGAAAGAAACAACACAGGATGAATTTTATATCTATCACATTAGAAAAATTTTCAAAGTTTGACAAAATCAAGTATTATCAAATTTATGGAAGATATACAGTCCTAAATATAGACTCTGAAGAAACCTTTGTTCGCATGTTTCTAGACATAAAATTTTATGTTTCGTAAAAGAACCAGGGATCATTCAAAGTTACTAGTAACTGGGTTAATGTATCATGATATATTTGTACAATTTCACTGTAAAGCGGTGAAAAGAAAAAAAAGAATGAATTACAGTTACACAGCTATAAATGTAGATCATTCTTAAAACATTGAAGTTGATAGAAAAATGCATGTCAAGGAAGATGACAGACAATCTGACTTTATATAAATTTAAAACAAGTATTGTTTCTTTTATATGTATTCAAAGCAGGAATACACACCTACACATGCAGTGTGGAAATGCTAAAGAGTTCATAAAAATGCTGGTCATTGCTTACCTCTGCTGGGAAGAAAGTAAGATACAATTAGAAAGGGGTGTACTGGAGACTTCAGACATAAAGGTGAATAGTTTAAACTTGAGTTTCAGCTCAGATCATTGATTTTATTATCATTATTGAAGCCTGAATATACATATAGTCACGTACTGCTTAAAGGCAGGAACATATGCTGAGAAACGGGCGGTCAGGCCCCTCCGTGATTGCGCCAACATCGCAGACTGTACTTGCGCACACCCAGGTGGTGCAGCCTACTGCACACCCGGGCAGTGTGGTGCGGCCCAGGGCTCCTGGGCTACAGCGTGCTACTGTGCTGAGGACCGTAGGCTATGGTAACACAGCAGTAAGTATTTGTGTATCTGAATATATCCAAACATAGAAAAGGGACAGTAAAAATACAGTATTTCTAAACTTACTGGGCCACCATGGTATAAAGGGTTTGCCATTGGCTGAAACGGCGTTGTGTGGGGACGATTGTATATATAAACAGCATGTGTGTGTGTGTTTATATTTGCAGTTGAGCTGTGAGGGACATGGGTTTTAGCTCTGCAGGTCCACTTATATTTGGGTTTTCTTCTACCTCTGTTACCCCTGAGACAGCAAGACCAATCACTCTTCTTCCTCCTCTCCTCTTCAGCCTACTCAATGTGCGGACTATGAGGATGAAAACTTTTTTGATGATTCGCTTCCACTTATTGAAGAGTAAATATATTTTATCTTCCTTATGATTTTTTTAATAACACATTCTTTTCTCCGGCTCACTTTATTGTAATAATACAGTACATGATACATATAACATGCAAAATATGTGTTACCCAACTGTGCATGTTATTGGTAAGGCTTCTGGTCAACAGTAGGCTACTAGTGTTAAGTTTTGGTAAAGTTAAAAGTTACACATGGAATTTTGACTGTGTGGGGCTCAGCATCCTAACCTGTATTGTTCAAGAGTCAACTGTATATTTACTGATATGATATGGTAAAAATTAAGATCATTGATGAGGATGCCAATGACTTTTATTCACAGGTCAATGCTGACTTTATCCACAAAACTTGATTTATTTTTAGCAAAGATAAAGCAAAACTGACACCCATAGCTTTTTTTATCTTTGATTTTGCAGGTGGGATTAAACTATGCAAGTGTTCCTTGGCAATCTCCCCAGAGAGACTAGAATTTATCCAGGATCCAAAGGAGCTGCACATAAAATGAAAACTTGTTCTCAATAATCTCTTCATTTATTATGACCTTTTCTTGTAGATATCTGCATATTTGATCAAATTCAACTGCACTCCAAACCAACACGCTGCTTGTGGGGACTTAACTTTCCACACATACTCAGAATGCAAAACAAGCAAGCAAATTAAAAATGCAACAATAATACATAGTGTGTTTAATGTTTAGGCCCAGCTAGGCTCTCTTATTCTAGAAATGTGACAGACATCGACTCTAGAAGAATCAGAGATCGTGTGATACGTCAGGCAGCTGCGGCAAAGCTACGGAGAGACCACAACAAACAGTCATAAACGAAGCCCTGTGGGCGTCCGGGCTGGGAGGGCAGCGTGATTCTGAACGAGGAGACCGGGTGGGGACCCGGAGCTGGGGCGTGGAGGTCCTGCAGGAAAGCGAGGGATTTGGGGGCCCGGAAAGAGCATTAGTAGAAACACAGAGGTGCCGCCTGACGCGGGGATAGCAAGAGCACTGACACATTTCTCTTCTTTCACTTCCTTTTTCCAGGAGCTAAAAGTGACACGTCCTGCAAAGAGAAGTGACCTTGGCAATGAGTCCATTCCCGTTGCTCGGATGACCTGGCTCCGAGCCGCCTGCTGCACAGAGTGGAGGGAACCACGCTCACCAGACGCGACAGCAAGTGGTGCCTTTGGCCTCTCGTTTCCTCACTGAACGGTACATCGAGAACTCCGGTAACTTTCTTTTTTAAAAATTTAACTTAACGTTTTCCCAAAGCCGTTAAAAACTAAATCTGCTAAAAACAGCCTTACTTTTTCTTTGAACGTGAAACTGGTCCAAACAGAGGGCCCTTGATCTGTTGATGATAGAGTTGGAGAAAGGCCTACAATAACGGCAGGTTTTGGCTGCCTGCGGACCATGAGCGAGCAAGCCCTTGGCTAGCAGGGCCCTTCCTGACGTTTGCAAGGGCCCCGGTCATCTCTCTCACCGCTGGAGCTGCACACTCAGCATGTCTAGAAATTACAGTGTGGCTTCCTCCCCCCTTACTCATTCCTGAAGCATTAGTATTAATTTTTATTGATTTTCAAAAATACATAGTAAGGCAAAATGCAATTTCAAAGAGCTTCCACTGTGGGAAAGCTTTTACTAGGTCATAACCTCATTAATTTATGTTCAATTCTAATTCTTCCTTACTTAACATAGCCCTACACTTGTGACCCAAGATTTTAGTCTGTCTTTATGGCCTGCTTGTAAGTTACCCTCGGTGAGTAAGCTAATACATGAGGAAGGAAGGTATTGTTAACCCTTCCGGATACTGAGGGTTTAAAGTAACTTTCTCCTACAGAACCCAGTGCAGTGAAGGGCTGCAGTGTGAACAGTAGCCCACTCTCACGCATGCCAGCGTCAGTGTGCCAGAGCTGCGGATGTCACTGTCAAAGTTCAATACTTAATTACTGAGTCTTCCCTTCACGACGGAGCTACAACCATTGCTCTTGTTAGGGTGCAATTTATTTTTTCTTTACCAATTTAAATTCTGCATGCCTTTTGTTGCTTTTTAATCAAAAGGACTCCTTAGCGTTCAAAGTACAAAGTTTGTGGGGTTTCTGTGCAGGATCCAAGACTAGGCCCGGTAAGAGGTGAAACAGTTTTTGCCCTGCAGGTGCTTCCTGCCCAATGTGGACAGGTAAATAAATGATGCAGTTCAGCACATAAGTGACGCAATGAAGCCCTGTGGGAGCACAGAACAGGGACCAGACAGTAGGGGAGACTTCCCAAAAGAAGATGTTCAAGCTGAGTCTCAAACCAAAAGAGGACGGGCTCGAGCTTCCGGGCAAAGTGAACATCATGAACAAAGAAACCCTAGAACGTATTTTGCTTGGGAAGAAGGGAATGTGTATGTTCGCGTGCACATGCGTGTATGCACATGTGTGCACGTGTACACAGATAGGGGAGAGTGAGAGGGGAGAGGTGGGGAAGGAAGTGAGGCAGGAGGGCGGGAGCTCTGTTCTGAGCAGCGTTGTGCGGCTAACTGAGGAGATGCTGCGGGATCTTGCAACAGTATAAAGGGTTTGCCATTGGCTGAAACGGCGTTGTGTGGGGACGATTGTATATATAAACAGCACATGTGTGTGTGTTTGTATTTGCAGTTGAGCTGTGAGGGACATGGGTTTTAACTATGCAGGTCCACTTATATTTGGGTTTTCTTCTACCTCTATTACCCCTGAGACAGCAAGACCAATCCTTCTTCTTCCTCCTCTCCTCTTCAGCCTACTCAACGTGCGGACTATGAGGATGAAGACTTTTTTGATGATTCGCTTCCACTTATTGAAGAGTAAATATAGAACAGTGAGGTCTGACCGCGCTGCCTCTAATCCATTTCTTAGCAGACACGACCACTCCAGGACCAAGGCATGGTCCGTATTTGTACAAAACTGCATTGTGAATTAGGCATAGAGACTTTCCTAAGCCAACAAATACCCCATGCCCCTAATCGATGAATTTGCTAGTTTCTCCTTTCTCTGTGACTGTTTGCATGAACCCCACATAAGTGGAGAAGGAAGGAAACCAGTGCCACAACATCAACATTTAAGCCACATGCTACCATTTCCAGACAGTATTAGAATAATTCTTTAGAAGGTTGTTAAGTCTGTCGGGTGAAGAATGGCATCAATATGGAAATTACAAGTGTGTTGCAAGAGACTGAAAAAGATTTCAAGGAATTGGACTTAGAATACAAGACTTGTCTCTTCTCTTTACCGATAGTCTATTCCTTCAAGGGACGTCCCGAGGAGGAAGGAGCCCTAGGAAATAACACACATGTAAAGTGTAAGTGCCAAATGCAAAACTGCAAGTGCAAAAATAAAAATGTAATAAGTTGCTGCTAATATTTGGGTTTTTTGTTTGTTTGTTTGTTTTGTGGAACAAAAGCCTGACAGTCCTGCCACTTTCAAAAATGTTTTTCTCTGCTATCTGCCAGGTGCTAAGGGCGACTTGCAGCCTACACACTCATTCATCAAAATTTTGGGTAGAAAGAAACATTAAACATTATCTACTCCAATTCTATAATTTGTGCTGATAAAAACTTCAGACTCAGAGAAGGAAAGTAACTATTCCAGATTCACCAGCAAGGGGGACAAGATCCAGGCGGGCAGCGAAGGCCCCCGAGTCTTGTGCTGGTGCCTGTATTTCTTCATGGGCTTTCATGTTTCCTTCTTCCCTCCTTCCTTCCCTTTCTTTCACTGTTTCTCTCTTCCTTCCTTCTCTTCCTTCCCTCCTTCCTTCCCTCATTTCTTCCTGTTCAAGAGCTAATTATTTATTATGAGCCTTTCTTTAGACAGAATTTTTGGCTACTCTGCGAGAAGCTCTTCTCCCATCCTCACATGTATTTGTGTGAGTATCAACCTGCATTTATGTCTGTAGAAATTCTCATAAAGAGCAACCAAACGTGTTTCTCCACCAGCTTTCTCTGGCTATTTCAACACAGTTTCAGCAGCTTCGTGAGTGCATTAAAAAGAGACTTTGCCAAGGGTCAGGCTTTCATCATCGTATCACTAAGCAAAATAAACGTAACACGACTCTGCAACATTCTCCACCACAGAATCGTTGGAAGGAAAACAGGCCAAGCCATCTCCTTCTATTTTCTCTTCTAAATGGTCCGTCTGAGAAATGTCCATCCTTCTCTGGCTCCTTTCCACCAACTCAAGCTGATCACCACTCTGCGTCAAAGGCCACCATTGGGAGCACCCTGAGATTCTGACTTCATGTGAGACTTTCGGAAAAGTCATGCATTTGCCTCCTGTTTGGAGTCAGGCCATGCGATTAACCTCAAAGCACGTCCCTTGGGCAGATTCAAAATAAACTTTACAGATGATCTATGTTAGTGTTTGAATTTTCAAGATGTGGCCTCTGAAACCCAGAGGGTTGGAAAGCAGATGAGTTAGGTGGACACCTTACAGCTCCCGGGCCTTCTAAGCAGCTAGATAAAAACCATGTTGGCCAACGTTCCGAATAAGCTTTTTCAGGAAGAGAATAATATATGCTTTTGCCAAAAGCCTCCTCTCGTGACCAGTGTGATTTTAATTATATTTTTTTGGCATTGTCAAAAGCCCTGAACCAGAAAATTCACTTAATTAGAAACAAAAACAAACAAACAGTACCTCAAACAGTGAATTTAAATGTTATGGATAAAGCCAAGAGTATGGAAAACAACAATTTCTAAAGAACTTCAATATTGCAAAGAAAATCATTTCTTTCTCTTGAGGAAAAAAAAGACATTCTAGGTATTAAAACATTCTTGATAACTGGGATGTTATCAAGCATTAAGAAAGACTTTTCCTAAGGGTAAGGGACAACACAGATGTAAAAAAATGAAGAGCCAGAGACAGTTTAAGTCATGTTGGTTGGACGGCTCTGCCCCAGTTCTTCAGACTTCTCTGAGTTGCTCAGTGCAAGTAGTGTGATTAAATGTATTTTGAACACATACGATTTTATTGGTAAATATGTCTCTATATATCTTCAAATGTTACATGTAACGTGTGCATTTACTTAAGGCCATTATAATGAATGCACAGTGTACAAATTTTATAGCAATGCAATAATGCCTTTATGCAGCACATATCTTTATATATGTGCACATGACCCGATGCTTGTCCACGCTGTGTTAAGGTGCTAAACAGGCATCCCTCCCGATCGCCTATGACAAGAGGTCCAAATGCCTCAACCGCGCACCCTGGCCACGGCGACAGTGCTCATTTCCAGCACAGTCTGGTTCCAGAAACACACTGTCCTTCAGCAATGGCCCCTAACTTCCAGTTCTGCTAGAGTCGTTGTAAATCTCTGTGCCTTTCATGTACAACTTCCTCTGCGTGGAGTGTTTTTCTCCGTTTTGACTTTCTGTGGTTCCCCTTCATCCTTCAGGACTCAGGCAGGCACGAGCTGCTTTGAGAAGCCCCCGGGCACTTCTCGCATGCGCCCGGGCTCTGCAGTGGCTCCTCACGTCCTGCTCCTGCGGGACCTGTGGCACCTCCATTGCATCTCTCAGGGTTGAGAACGTGTTTTGTAGTTGATGATGGTGTTTCTGATTCAATAACTCTAAGCAGCTAGCTTTTTGAGGACAACAACGTACTGTTCTTTCACTTCTGTGTCCCCAACCACCAGGATGGCATCTGACACATAGTGAGTGTGCAGGAAGAATTTGTAGATGGACCATTGAAAAAAAGAAAGGAAAAGAGAGGAAGAAGGAAGGAAGAAAAAAGAAAGTCAGGAGAGGACGGAGGAGGGAGGAGGAAAGGAAGGAAGGAAGGGATGGAGGGTGAGGGAAGAAGAAGGGGAGATAAGACAAGAACAGAAAGAAAAAGAGAAGGGAAGAACAGGGAAAGAAAGAAAAAAGGAAGGAAGGAGAAAAGGAAGAGAGAGAGAAAGAGAGAAAGAAAAAGAGAAGGAAAGGAAGGAAGGAGAAAACAAGGGAGGGAGGGGAGAAGTGAAAGATAAAAGGAAGGAAGGAAGAGGGATAGGAAGAAGGAAAGAAAGAAAGAGAAAAAGAGAGAAAGGAAAGAAGGAAGGAAAAAAGAAGTGGGAGGGAGGAAGGAAGGAGAAACCAGGCTCGATTCTTTCTGTGTCTTTGCCATTGCAACATTTAGCAACAACAAGCGCAAAGACCTGGGGTAGGACTCAGGAGTCCCCGTCACACGGAGCCGGGGCCCAGGGCAGACAAGCAGAGGCCTCCTGAGCACACGCAGTTGTGAATGCCAAAAGCAGAGTGACAGCCCTGAATCTGTTTTGCAAAAAGCACGGTTCTTTTGATAAAATCTTCAAGAATTTGATCATTTATTTAGCTCTTCTACTTTTTACCGGATTTCTGTAGGCTAACATCATTCGATAAAGGCCTCTTTTAATAAATGTATGCTATTAAAACAAAGGTGGGCGAAGTCATTTAAAACATTTTCAAAGGTTAAAAATTACATTAGGACAAATGAGATCCTCTCGTGGAGCCAGTAACCAAATCCGAGAGGTGTGTGTTATCTCCACAGAGAAAATTCGAGTTTAAGTGAAACCAGAGGAGGGGGTCATCCCGCGCCTGACCCCAGATGCCTCTGCGCAAGTCCGACTCAGATTCCAAATCCGTTGGCGGCAGCTGGGGCGCGTACAGAAGGGCTTTGTGGCCGTCGTGGGGTATTTATTTCAAGCTAATTTTCATGTGGAGTCAGAGGAAACATTAAAACCCAAAGAGATGAACTGTAGGGAGAAAGCAAAGTTCCAAAAGGAAGGTGTGTCTAGAGAGACTGCTCATTTGTAAAACTGACTATCCAAATAAAGAAAAGAGAGCTCATTATTCTTCTCATTCACCAGAAACAAGGGCTACGAGAAGCACGTCTAGTGGTGAACGGGTGCAGATTTGCATTAAAGAGACTCACACCTCCGAAACCCACTTTTAATTGTGAGTACTCAGTCCTTAGCATCGCACGTAACGTCATCGTGGGAGGAATGTTGTCTTTCAGCGGTTAAGCAAATGCCGTAAGCCCGTTCCACTTTCCTCGCTGGTTCTAGATGCTGGGAACGTTTCTTTTATAAAACTACAAAGATGTTGCATTCGTATAAAGACTTCTTGTCTTAATAATTTAGATTTTTTCAAAGAGTGCTCTGTAGATCTCTAGTTCCCAAGATGCCAGTAGCTGTCACTTTAAAAAATGTTGTGTGTCTGAATACATTCTGTAAATACGGGCTGAAGATCTCAATTAATTGAAGACTTCTGAAAGGTTTGAATGTGTAAATACACAATGCCTGTCTCGAAAAGAGAAGCAAAGTCCCCAGTCTTTCATTCTGCTTCTCAGTTTGATTATAAAATTATTCCTATGAAAAGCAAATTTGGGGAAATATTGTTTTAACATCATAGAATGTTAAAACTGAGTGAGAATTCTGGGGTGATTTGATGACAAGGTTTTCTAACCTGGGTGCTCATTAGAATTGGAAGAATCCTGACAGAGAGAAATTCCTGGTCGTATCCGTGAAGTGGATATTCAGGAGTTCTAGGATGGGGTCCAGAAATCGGAAGCTTTAAAACATTCTCTGGCAATGCAGAAAAATGTGGCATTGCTTGGGGACCACCACTGAAGCTACTGCCTTTTAGTTTACAGACAGGGAAAATGGATCCTAGCTGTGGTACGAGATCACGGGCCTCTTGTAGCTCACAGACTTCGCTTCTGTGAAAGAAGTCCTTCCAATGTTTATCCCCGTGTGCCTTATTCCTGTGACCCACGGCACATCCACACTGGAGCACCGCCTGACCGGTGAGGCAGCCGACAGAAGCCTGACCCAGCAGACACGCAAACAGAGCCTGTGTAGACAGTCACACAGACCTGGCAATGGGCTCCGCCTTGCTGTCCCTTAGTAATTGGGTTTAGAAAACTTTCTTACTCTCACAGGCCTTCCTCATGTTCCAAATGAGAAGCTTGATCAAGATGTTTTCTAATGTCAGCAGCACCTGAGAACAATTCTGCTCTGATTAAATAGAAAAATACTACAGGACATTATGGTGGTGTGTTATGAATTTCAGTTCAAATCCATGTGTTCGCTGACAAATTCTATGCAGACCACATATGTGAGAGCAAAGCGGCCTGGCTATGTTGTTCCTAGTGCTAAAAAGGGAAAAGTCCTTCAGATGTCTGACCACACTCCACGCTTGACACCACTCGAGAGAGTGACTCACGCATACCATTTGCTACAATTCGCTGACCTGAGCGCGCCCTGGAGATCAAAAGTCAGACTCATAACAGGAAGTGCTTCTAAAATTATAGCTCCCTCCCTGAACCTGGCCTTCCTGCTATCTGTTCTTTTTGATGGGACATAATTGAACCAGCTCTGGTTACAGGCACAGAGGCTTGGGAGAGCCACATGGTCAGAGTGAAGGTGACCCTGCTTCAGCATCAATCAAAGAATAGGGTTTCTTTGTGTGTGCACACTTGGATGATGGCGGGGGCTGGCCGAGTCCCCGGGTTTATGACTGCATCTCATTTTCAGCTTCAGTGCCTGGTGCTGACATGAGTTCCTCCGGATGGCTTTTGTACAGAGAGGCTAGTGCCTTATCATTCATCTTGTCCTTCTCCCTGAACTTTTTGAACACTGTCTTCAGAAAAATTCTGGTGGCCTGCAGTCAGCTGACTCGTAGGGCCTGGACAGCCTCTGGCCTCAGAGCAGGGCGGTGGGCAGGCCACGGCAGGAGCTCGGGGATCCAATCTTCAGGATGCTCCAAACCGCGGGCTCTCTGGAGACTGAAAAGGCCTCAGAATGCTTTTTTCCCTAATTTTTATTTTCAGTGAATTACTAGGAAACCAAGTTTAAATAGATTTAAAAAAAACCCAATATAGAAAGGATTAGAGAAGCATTCTATCTTAAAATTCTGTATATATGTCTTTAATATATATAAATATACAATATGCATGTATTTGTACCTATTGCTATGTGTAAATTCACATACATACAATTTTATATATTAATATAACGATCCATAACATATGAAATATATTTATGTATGTATATATATATATATTTAAATAAGTATAATTGATTGGAGGAAGATGTAGCCTGGAAGAAACGTTCTGTAGAGTGAGAAGCCACCCCTAGTTCCACTTCCTGGGAGTTTCCTTCTACAACATTAGACCTAAGCTGTATGCCAGGGACGCCAGGGCACGCGGATGAGCCACATGCACTGCGCTTGCCTCCCTGCCCGTGCCCAGCATGCGTGCCTCCTCCTCATCCCCTGGGCTGGAGGACCTGCCCTCCTCCTTCACATCCCAGGCTCATCTTGTCTCTGTCTTCCCGGGCAGGGGTAGCTCCATTCTCCATCGCGATCTCCAGCAGGGTTGAGCTTTGTCACAACGGTTCCCCAGATTGGACTCCTTCAGGGTAAGGACCGTGAGTTTTCATCAGGGTTTCCAGCTTCAGATCCAGGCCTGGGCCCCTGCCCTATGCAATAAATATTTACAGATGGAAATTTCACTCATCATGCTAGCCATGTTCTCATCCATTGACTCAGTAAATGTTTATTGAACATATTCTCTGTGCCTGCACTATCCTAGGTACTGGAGTTCCAGGACTGAGGATAAAAATGCACCTTTCCTCATGAAGTTTGCACTCTAGTCAAAGGAAAAATGGCAATATGTTTCTATATGAATAAAGAAATAATTTGAGATTGCACTGAATGTTTTGGAGAAAATATAATGCTGGGTTTGAGAGTGCCCTGAGAGGCGGGGGAAGGCTAGCACCAGGGCTGGCTGCTTTGCAGAGGTAACAATCCAGTGGAGACCCGAAAAGTGAGTAGGAATCAGTCCTGTATCTGGGGAAAGTGTATTCTGAATGGAATTTATAAAAATTGAAACAAACAAACAAAAAACAAAAGTGGAATGATGCTTTGGTGTTTTGAACCTGAAATGAGGAAGTCTGACAGGTGTTGGGCGTGGCCCAGAGATGTTGGCCATGGCAAATGCATAGAAACGTTGGTCAGTTATGACAAAGAGTTTAGATTTTATTGCAGTGATAACGGCAAACCACTGGAAGGCTTAAGCCAGGAGAATCATACGGCATTTTTCATTTTCCACTTTCAAATGACTACTGTGGATGCTATATAGAGAACGGGTAGGAGTCGGTGAGCCAGCTATCAGACACAAATGTGGGACTGTGATGAGGAAGAAGGTGTCTGAGGCTGCAGCTTACAGGAGTGGCAGGGCCACATCTGGGAGACACCAAAACATCAGTGTCTTCTAGGGCCATTGGGAATGGATGAGATGACCTTAGGGAGACAGTGGAGATGGAAATGAGATGGAGGAAAGGAGATAAATACAGGCCGCTTGCACGTCTGGGGTTCTGGCAGAGATGCGGAGTTGCCAAACCAGACAGAAGAAAGGGGCTGAAGTTGGGGGATCGGTTTGTGCCAGGGTCACCCAGAGACAGCAGTGTCTGAGAGAGACACAGACCAACGGGCCAAACGCTACTCAGTGGTGGTGTAGGATAAGAAATAAATAATTAACTAGGACACTTAAGAAGATGAAAGTTATTGGTGACTTTGATAAAAAAAATATTTCATTAGATTAGTGACCACAAAGATCTAAACAGAATAGGTTGAGGAAGACGTAACACGTAAGAGAGTGGAAATAGCAAGGACTGTGTTGGGAGGGCGCGTGCAGGAAGGACACGAGCAGCGGGGCAGTGTGGGAGTGAGGGGTGGGATCTAACGAGGGCTGGTGCATGCGCAAGACCTGGGCGCCGGTGGAGGAAGGACCTGGTTGAGGGTGAGGATGGAAAGGAGAAAGAAATTCTAGGCACAGAGAAAGGTATACGCAGACACACGGCACTCTCAACAAGCCTGCTGTCACTTAGGTGGGGACGGCAAGGGGTCCGCGTGACTGACGCCCAGCGTGTCCACGTTTGGGTGTGGGAAGCGTGAGGATGGGGGCAGAGGAGACATTTCATAACACAGCAGTTCCAGACTGAACTCTGGCCCTGGAAGTAATGCATGTCCACTAACCGCATGTCTCCAGTCCCTAGAATGCTGCTGTCTGCACGAGAAGTGGCAATCAGCTAAAACTGAAGTAGCAATCTTGCCACTAGTGATGCCAAGCATTGTATGTGGGTTCTGAGAAAGTGCTCAGTTAGGTTTCTTGTCCTCAACACGAGGAAGGAGGCTTGTCAATTTCTTCCATAGGTAAAATGACACAGATGTGCACCAACGTGGGAATAATAATAGTGCCCCACCTCCTCTCCGGACTCCTAGATCCTCCGGGATGGAATGACCTGGTCCGTGGTATGGTATTCCTAACTCTTACGGTTGTTTCTGAAGTAGCTATTATACTCTACATTAGCTCCAGGCTGAAGTTGTGCTAAGGTCTCCATTATGGCAATACCAGGAAAGATGATCATAGCTAAGCTTTTTTGTAGCATTTCATAACTTATAAAACACTTTCACAGACATCACCACGTTTACTTTGAGACATAGTGTATAGGTAATATTGACTTTTATTTAGAAATGGACTCTGAGGCTTAGAGCGTTCACACAGCTACAGAATATCTGTAGACATGGCTACTAATTTGTATCTTGGTAATCTTGAGCTCTCAGTTTTTAAAATCACAACGTAAAAGGAAGCCTCACAGAACAGTTATCTGTTCCCGAGTGTAAAGTCAGATTGTAATAGCTCCACCCAAAGGAATCATCATTCCCCTGGATAGCTATGATTTTTCAAGAGTAATAATGATCAACTCATTAACCGTGGCTGCCTTAAAGCACTTTGATAAAATTCATATACAGACTACTGTTATTTAATGGGTATTTATTTTAAAGAGCTAGTCACTCATGTATTCACATTACAATAACCCTTCTGCTCAGTCTTCCTTAAATGGATACTGTATTATTTGCAAATGCATTCATGCAATAGAGTAACACAAAGGCAATTCCATGGATACACAGAGCAAATTTGAACGTTAACAACTAGGTCTTTTATATACTGATTTAATGTGCAGCAACTCTAAAGTTTGGAGTCTAAACCAAACTGAGTTTTCCTAAGCTGTAAGGTAAGTGATTATAGCTTTGTGTTACCATGAAAAATAAAGATAACACCTCACATCTCCGTAAGAACTGGGCTTTGCTTACTCCCAGGGTTTTTATAACTGCCTTTCCCCTGGCTGCAGCCATGTGGTCCCCAGGCTACAAATTTAGCATTCCAGCTTCCTTAGGAAATAACCTAACTCCACACTCACGGAGGTTTTAATGGCTATCAGCTATGATTCCAGCCATATGAAAGTTTGTAGAGATAAAACGCTATTTTCTATGTCTTCAAGGAGTCAGAGACTAGCAAGTGGTAGGAAAAAGTCAGTCAAGACTCCAGTACAGGTGTGGGTGCTGTGACAGAGGGGAGGAAGAGATACGTGCTACCGAGACAGGGCAGCGAAGACACTTCCCCAAGATGGTTGGGATTGCTTAGAAAGAAGACATATTTACATACATCATTTGTAACCCATACTTTCCAGAATTACACCAGATGGGGGAAGATAGGACCTCTGCAATAGCAGCGGTTGCAAAACTTAAATTGATGGCTCAGTCTCCAACAAAAGTCTCTGACCCCATGTCTCAAACTCTTCTGTTCTTGTTCAAAATGTACTGGAGTTATGTTGTGCATGTCCACAAATGGTGTCACCACATTTCCCCTTAGGTGGCTGTTGTGAAAGGATTCTGTCCACTGCAGGGGCCACTGCCAACTCCCAGACACCCCGCTACTGCTCCAATACCACTGCCCCAATGTCCTCTGCCTGATGTCAGGCCCCAGATGGCTCCTTAAAGCTCCCCCCAGCACTCTCCCTGGGGTAATGCGACAGTTGCCACTTCACAGAAGAGGATCAGGTGTTCTAGGAGTTCTGCACTCCCTGCATAGACCAATTTATGCCTGCGTTCTGTTATTGCACCTTAGAAAAATAGCTGGAGGGATCACTTTCAAATTTGGGGAGTATATTTGCAGTGATCTTAAGTAAAATATAAACTCCACACATTTATTAAATTCATCTGGGGGAAAGCCTGGGTGGGGTGGAAAGGCGCACAATAGAGATGAGCAGTCCTTGTGAAGAGACGCTAAAATGAAATACAGCGTGAGGCTTTGGGACTGCTCAGGGCAGACAAACACAAGCGAGTTCAAACACAAGCTCTACAACGGAAACCTAGGGGCTGGCGTGCAAGCTCACCGAGGGTGTTCAGCCGAGCTGCTTTTCACAGGGACAATCGAGAAATGCTCCAGGGTTAGCTGGAGCAAGCTTTTACTTATTTAATGATGGTTTAAAGACGATAGCAAGACGTTACCAGCTGGGCATCTGAAGAAATGTGGAGCATTACATACGTGCCGCAGCCGAGAGCCCCTGCCTACCAGGCACGTATCAAAGATGATAGCTGTGAGATCAGTGCTCGTTTCACGCACGTCAAAGGCACATTTGAGAGCAGCAATACTTAGGGAGAACTATGAGAAATGTGTGCACTCAATCTATTAATCTACATACTCTACTTATTCTTCATTCATTCAATTATTCTTTTTAGTCAACGGATACTTGTTTAGTCTCTACCACAGGCAAGGCACCGTTCCAGAATTTTGGAGCCCAGTAATAAAAAAGATAAGCTACATTTCCATGTTTAAGAAACATATCCTCATGGGGAAAGAAAAACATGAATTAGGTTAAAAATAATAATTTCAAATATCAACAAATATTATGGGGACAATGAAATTGGAACGGAGAGGGGGTGGGGAAGTTAGGCCGAGGGCCGCCGTCTGGGAAGGGTTTGGAGAGATGGTCTTGATGCTGGGAACCGAGCGCTGGGAAGGAGGAGATGAGAGAGCATCTGCAGGGAGACCTGGCAGCGGAGGAAACAGCAGGTGCAGAGGCAGCAAAGACAAGACGACAACGAGCCTATCGTTTGGTCGGTGTGGCCAAAGAATGGTGACAGAGAGGGGTCAGTGGGAGGGGAAGGTGTTAGCAAGGTGGGCAGGGGAGCGCACGCATCAGGCGTCCCCGCCTGGCTGAGACTGTGGAGAAATGCGAGCGGGAGCAGCAGGACAGTCGGAGGCTCTGCTGCAGCCCGGGAGGGAGGTGACCCCGTCGAACACGGGGCAGCATCGTGGAGCCCCCTGTCGTAGAATTTAAAAAGTAAGACTTTGTCACGATGCCATTGGTTTTCACTGATAAATATAAAGAAACACCCCATACGATGCATTGCTGTGTGTATTTGAAACAGGCGGGGGTGGAAGTAGACACAGTGTGCCTCGTTCCGCACATTCCTCAGTGTCTCCCTCAAAAGAATTTGTTGGAAAAAAGTAACTGAAGCAACTGACTTTAATCTTCTCCTAATGTCTTAAGACATGTACTTTATCAAATATCTCCTTTATTTTCCAACTCCTACTCAACTTGAATCATTTCCATTGATTTAACATGCGTAGAAAATTTTTACGTAACAGAGGCACATACAGTTTAATGAATTTTCACAAAGTACACACCTGTGCAACCACCAAGAAACAGAACCTTCAAAACCTCTCTAGCACTGTGTTCCGACGGACCTATTTATCTCACTGCCACGTGCACATACAATTATGTTTCCTTTCACATGTTGGTTGGTAGAAAATTTAGAACCACATTTTGTGTCCCTTGTTAGCAAACACCAGACCCTCACAGCAGGATTTTATGGACTAATCTCCCATTCCTGGTTTAATTTTTCTCTCTCCTTATAACCTTTGCCCTTCACTTCATTCGTGGCCTTTAAATTTCTCTTATTTTTCTTAATGTCATTGAATATATCTCTGTCAGCCATGTCAAAGTCCCCAGGAATAAAGTGCTATGAAAGTAGAAGCTCATGAGGTAAAACATGCCCACCTATAAATACTGTGTCAGTCTCTTAGTGAAGTTTAGTCCAATCAATCTCGATTCTAATCCACAAACTAGAATTCACTTAACAACGTAGCAAGAAAACAAAAGTGACTCTTTGTACAGATACTTAAATATTACTAAAATACCTACCTAAAAGGTCTTCCCCGATGGGTCAGGTGTCATGGTCTTGGAGCCATGTCACATGCAGGACACACAGGCACACCCATATGGCCTGCTCTGTCCCAGTGCTCAGGGGTTGGATATTTAAGGAGACTCTGACACTTACCTTTTACTCTCCAGTGGCCTGGCAGAGAGGTGTGAGAGGAAGCCTAAAATCCGTGGCCAGCTGTCCTGTACAGGGAAGGCATCGGCCACTGACCAGGAGTGAGCAGTGTCCACGCCCCCCTGCAGCCACTCAGGGGTCCCCATGCTCTGCCCTGGCCTCCCACATGGACTCTGCCCGGCCCCTTCCTATAAGTCTGATTGTCCAATTAACAAAGTATAGCTAGCCTAAGTTAAAAACGCCTTTAATCATTTAATCTATTAGGAGTTTCAAACAATTTATTGATTTTCAAAAGAAACTTACTTTAGAACCTTTTTAAATTTATTAAAAAAATATGCAAAGACACTACAGAATTCCCATATATCCCAAACCCAGATCTACCTATTTTTAACATCTAACATTAGTAGGAGCATCTGTTAACGTTGGTGAGCCTGTATTGATATACTATTAATAAAGAAAGTCTCTATATTATGCAAATTTCTTTAGCTTCTCACCAAATGTCTCTCTCTGTTCTAGGACAACACATCACATCATCACATCTGGCTGTTATATTGCCTTAGGCTCCTCTTGGCTATCACTGTTTTCAGGTTTCCCTGGTTTAGGATGTCCTTGACAATTTGGAGGATTACTAGTAAAGGTATTTTTTAGAATGTCCCTGAATTTGAGTTTTCTGATGTTTTACTGAGCTTGAGGGGAGGAGAGGCAGAGTGGCATTCTCATCACAGCATGTGAGGGATGCACTCTGCCAACGTGGCTTATCGCTGTGGAGGCTGACCTTGATCACCTGGCCCAGGTAGTGTCTGTCAGGTTTCCTCACCGTGAACTTGCACTTTCCCCACTTCCCACGCCACGATCTTGGGCAGCAAGTCCCCGTGTGCAGTCCACACCCACACTTAGAGAGTGGTGAGTTAAGCTCCATCTCCCTGAGGGCAGAGTGCCTACATACATTATTTGGATTATTTTTCAAGGGATATTTGTCTATTCTTTCCCATTTATTTATTTAGCCATTTATTTATCCCAGTGTGGACTCACGGAGATTTATTTTCTAATTGGGGTTGTAAGACAGTGCTACTTTATTTAGTTTGTTACTCAATTTGTTCCAGCTTTGGGCACTGGAAGCTCTTTCAGTGACTTCTGTGTCCTATTGTGTTTTGTTTTGTTTTTATTTTTGTTTCTTCTTTTTACTTTTTTTAAATTTCTGGTGCTACAAGCTGCAATGGGGTCATCTTGTAAAATTTCTGCCCTGGTCTTAGAAAAAGCCATCTCTCCAAGGAGCTCTGATTATTCTCACTGGAGAATGGCACTAGAAACAGAGATTTGGGTATCAGGTCAGTTCCCTGCTACAGGGGTGTCATTGCTCCTAGGTCTGCTCAGCTGGCAGAGAAAGACAATATATGTGTGTATGCTAATATTTGTGTACACACATTATCTATTTGCATGTAACCTTCTGTATCTGTATTATGCTAATCAGGAGTTTATTGAATGTCTTCAACTCTAATCCATTACCACATGGATTATTCCAGCTTTCTGTCTGTGCTTATATCAAACAGCCCAACACTGAGAAACTGGACTCCTATCATTTTCCATCCGGTTATTTAAGTATTCAACTCTGATACATATGTAGCAGTATCAGAATTGGTAAACCTCTACCCTATGAGAAACAACTTTATCAACTAGAGTACAGTACTTACGTACAGTTTCTTTTGTCTTTAGTTTTATAGAGCATTCAGACTGCAGCACCATGTAGGAATCTTAACAGACTCTTACTGACTAAAGGCAAAAGTCCACTCATTTCCAAATTCATACTTATTAATTTTATTTTAAAAAGCCATGAAATATTTATACAATACCAAATGTAGGCATCCACAAATATATTTGTTTTGTGTTTCAGTGTATGTTTTTTAAAACATTTAAAAAAAAATAACCCATAGGTGACTGATTCATTTGCCAATTTAAGTAGTCAGGAAACACTGTCACCCAAGGTTAAACACCGTCACACTACCACATAATGGGGATCGTGGGGTAGTGCAGCTTGAATGACATGAAGTTCGGCAGAGCTAATAGAAAGTGTGTAGACTTTGGAGTCAGCTCTATCACCTTCTAGCAATGTGACTTTGGATATGTAACTTGATCTGTCAGAGACTCAGTTTCCTCAACTATAAAAGAGGGTTTATTGAGAGGGTTAAATAAATATCCCTGTGTCTTAGTCCGTTAGGGCTGCTATTGCAAAATAGCATGGACTCGGTAGCTTATAACCATTAAATATTTATTTCTCACAGTTCTGGAAACTGGGAAGTTCAAGACCAAGGTGCCAGCAGATTCCGAGTCTGGTGAGGGCCCATGTGCTCATAGATGGTGCCTTTTTGCTGTGTCCTCATAAGGTAGAAGAGTCGAACGAACTCCCTCAGGCCTCTTCCAAAAGGCACTAATCCCCTTTATGAGGGCTCCAACCTCATGACCTAATCACCTTCCCAAGGCCCCACTT
>CAUYRT010011146.1:0-29598 GCA_963574885.1 Lepilemur ruficaudatus | reverse complement strand
TGCCCGGCTAATTTTTTCTATATATTTTTAGTTGTCCAATTAATTTCTTTCTATTTTTAGTAGAGACGGGGTCTCACTCTTGCTCAGGCTGGTTTCGAATTCCTGACCTTGAGCGATCCTCCTGCCTCGGCCTCCCAGAGTGCTAGGACTACAGGCGTGAGCCACGGAGTAGAGGTTTTTGTCTGCCTGTTTTCTTTCCTTCGGCACTGGCCCATGTGCAGCGGCAGGCAGTGGTGGATCCGAGGTGGAGGGCAGAGACCTAACACATAAGTGTCGGGGGCCTGCTCTCCACCACTGCACCAGCTCTGCAGTGACAGCAAAGGTGAATCAGACATGCTGCCTGTCCCGAAAGCACTTACGTCCGGACTGTGACATATGCAAAAATTAATTGAATGCCCTGTAGAAAGGAAGAAGGCTTTGTTTTAACAATGTCCTCAGAAGGTGCTGCTTTTGATTGCATTGTAAACTGTTCCTGAAGGATTGCTGATCTAAGGTATTAGTTATCAATGTAGGCTATTTGTCAGTCAGTGGAGAAACAGATGAACTGGCAGTTCACGTGATACGTATGTTTTCAGAGTAAAGAGAGGTTTCTCCTGGTAATGGGAGGAGCATCTGGCCAGAGAGACGCAGGAAACTGACGCAGCGCCAAGCAGCAATTGTGGCTGTAGATGTGCACGAGAGAGAGAGAAGAGTAAGATCACGAAGGCAGGAAATCCCAGGGTGAGGAATTTGCGCTTGTATCTGGTAGCCAGTGGAGAGCTGTTGAAAATTATTTTAAGCAGTGGAGTGCAACAAGGTAGGCAGGAGACTTAGCAGAAGGAAGTCAGGAATTCCAACCAAAATGATCAGGGTTTAGTATTCAGAATACAGGAGGCAAAAAAAACTATCAAGGCAGCAAAGACGGGATTTGGCTCTCATTCGGCCTTCTGTGGCTATAGTGCCAGCCTACAGGAAGCTGGGCTTGGGGGCGACAGAAGGACAGGTGAAGGGGCACAGCTGAGTTTTCCCAAAGTCAAAGAAGGGTTTTTTTAACCTAGTATATCATCATGGTCTGATTTATCAAATGAGATTATTTGTTAACGGACCATAGTTAGTTCCCATTTGAAGGAAGCAATATGTATACTGTATTCAGAATAGCTCCCCAAAGCATAGTTGGGCTGATGTGTAGGTTGGATCCATTCTCCCAGCAAAAGAACAAAGTCTCTTGACATCCTAGGTGGAGGGGATCAGTGCATTTTACAGAATGTGTCTAACATACTCATCAGACAAGTAATCTCTTAATGTTTTCTTGACATGCTGAGAATAGTCTTCCCCAGATGCAGTATCTCATTCTAGGCACGTTACTCTGGAATAAAAGGAGAGAGGAAAGAGACAGAGGGAAGAAAAAAATATGCAGTCATGCATGAACTGCAACAGAATTCTAGCTGAGGTTCATCTGGAACCATAAATTCTTAAAATTGGGGGGAACCATCAGAAAAGAAACCCTAAGTAGCCTCAGTTACTGGGGAGGCTGAAGCAAGAGGATGGCTTGAGCCCCGGAGTTTGAGGCTATAGTGAGCTATGATCACATCACTGCACTCCAGCCTGGGCAACAGAGCTAGACCCTGCCTCTGAGCCTTACGAGCATATGCCAACCTACATCTCTACTCCCTGTGCCATGCTGGGCATGTTACACTCTCGTGCACCTTGAGGGAAACTCAAGAAACAAGGTTAATAGGAAATATTCCTGCTGGAGCATGGCGGCCACAACCCACCAAATTTTGGGTGAGAAATAGAAACATATTTCTAGATGTAAATTTGTCTATGTTCTTTTCTAACCTCTCTAGGATAACTGTTTGTACATGGATTTTATTAGAACTCTCAAACTGGATGAATACCAAAGAAAGGGATTTCTCTCAAAGTTGTACTTGGCCATGTCCCTTATAGTTTTGTCTGGGATCAAGGAGTTAAGTTTTTGCTGCAATAGGTTTACATTTGCTGACATTCTTTTGAGGCTTCCACAGTCTGGTTATATGTCAGTTTGTCCAACCTTATCTCTCCTTTCCTACTCCATAGACCTCCATCCAAGCTGTTCTCCTAGCTGTTGCCTAAATAAGTAGTTATTTTTTAAAATTTTTTTTCCTAATCTCCAGCTTTTGTTTAGAGGCTGCCACTGCCCCTCCCATCGTCTTTCTCTTTTTCTAAAGTCCATCCATCCTTCAAAGCCCAGGTTGGAACTTGCCTCTTTCATGAAATCACCCTCAAAATGTGCCAAATCATTCAAATCTCTGCCATCTCTGAGTCTTATGAATCAAATTGTTAGGGGCTTTCATTTGACTAATTATAATAAAACATAGCTTATTATAATCGCCACAATGCCTGGTGTTGTTAGACGCTTTAGATATGTTACCTATTAACCACATAAATCTAGTCTATCATCCCTATTTCACAGGGGAGGACACTGAGGTTTAGAAAGGTTAAATGACTTGTCCGTGATCAACAGCTAGCAAGTGATGGCTATAATCGTGGCTCAGACCCACTACCTGTCCACTGGAAACTCACGGTCCTTCTTCTGTGTCACGTGGCTTCCCAATCATGGATTTCTTACATGATTGTTTAACAAACCCATTCTGTGCAGGATTCAAGGAGGTGGTAATTGTTTTTGAAAGTGGTTGGCTCATTGCTCCACACTGCCCACTTTTCACTTGGCTGAACCCATATAAAGAGTCTGCTTAATATCAGAGAAATTAAGCTGAACTGGACTCTTGTCCTTTGGGCCCTCATCTGAAGCTCCTCTTCATTGCCTATGGATGGATCAACAGCATCACATCTAAGTTTGAGGACTTGCCTCTTCCTAGATTGTAGTGAATTGTTTTCCATCCACTTTACTAAAATCTAGATAGTCACCATCTGTGTCTGCTATAAAAATGTGAAATCTTGAAACCACTAACACTTTTGGGTCAGAAATTAGAAGTCAGTAAAATAAATCACTGGAACTGTGGCAAGGAAGAAGGTGTGGATAGCCACGTCCTTCTCTTCTGTCTGTGGGTCAACCTTTTTGGCCTGTCTGTTTCTAAAGGCTAGAGGAAGACTCGGATGTCTCTGAAGCTCCAATTAATCTTCCAGATGAAAGTGCCACATCACAGACATCATACACAAGAAACGATCCAGGAAGTGGCAGGTGACAGGAGCAAAGGAGCCTGGTGAACCATGGGAAGCCATCTGTACCTCCTCACTCAAATGTCACCTTCTCCCAGCCTTCATTGACCACTGTTTTTAAAATTGCAAATCCTACTGCATGCATGCCCTGGCCCTCTTCCCTGGTTTATTTTTCTCATGTTCTCAAAGCCTTCTATGCATTCCACCAAATCTTGGCCCTTCTCCTCCTGCTAGAATGTAAATTTCAAGAGAGCAGGGATGTTGGTCTGTTTGTTTTGCTCTATGCCATATGCCCAGTGCTCATAACAGTGTCAGACACAGAGGACGTGCTTAGTAATATTTGTTGAATGAATAAAAGGAACTGTAAGCAGAATATTTAAGGGTACTGAGAAGCCATTCATGTAATATAAACATAGAGCTTTTTAAACTTAGCAAGCTGGGGAAACGTCATGATTAGTAAATCTGCTAGCAGCTAGCACAGCTGGTGGTACCTTCCCAACAGCAAGCTCCTCTTTCTCCTCCCTCATGACACCCCAATTTTTTTCAGGCATCCTTCCTCCTCCACATAGCCAGGAACTTCAGGGAGGCTGTCCTCTTCCCCAAGCCCTAAAGAACACAGAATGGAAGGTGAGACAGTTTTCTGGATAGATCCTACCAAGAAGCCATACATTCACTAGTGAACTTCGGCTCACTTCCTGAGAATGCCCCAAGGGGAGGTGGCCCCCAGTGACCCACTTCGGACTTCCCTATTGCATTGCCCCACCCCAAAGACTCTCTACCCTCACTGCAAATGATTGTCCCCTGGGGAGCTTTGAAAACCTACAGACACACAAGTGTACCCCAAGAGAGCCTGTTTCCATGGACCTGTGCTTCCAGGTTTCTTTTAAAGTTCTCCGGGGGATTGCAATGCGCATGCAGCAATGAGAAACGTTACGCTAACCCCAGTAGTCTGACCTTGCCTTCGAGATGCTCTGGGAGAGCTTGGAGTTCAGGACAATCCTCTGGGACCTTTTCCATCAGACCAGGGTCTGGGCCCTAATGTTTTCACTATGTCGGGTCTTCATGATCTGGACTGTCCAATAGAACCAACTGGTTGTCCCCAGATAGAATTCTCATCCCTCTGGGGCCTCTCTTCACAGCTGTCTGTCCTGCCCTCTCGCTCCCTCAGTCCCAAGATTCTGAAGCAAATCGCAAATCGACCGGCATTCCTAATCTAGTCTGTTTCTGGAAGGATTTGAACACAGAGGAAGCAGCTTTCCAGGAAAGAAAATAAACGGAGCAAACACAATGGAGAACCCCTGCAGAGCTGTGTTGATTTTTGGCACACGTGGCCACAGTTTTGGTATTCACACCCGGGTGAACAGGGCGGCTTCCTTCCACCCGCACACGTGCTCCCGTCCGGAAGAGCCAGGCATGCGACGTGCGCGGCAGCTTTTCCGTCATCACCGCATCCAGTGCTGGCGGTGGGGACGGTGCTTCCCGTGGATGTTGCTGTATCCCAACCACCAGGCAGGTCAAGTGAATGAACGACACCCTGACACCGAAAAGAGACCACAGAGGCAGGGCTGCCGCAGTGGCCCTGTGACCAGCCAGATGGACGCCAGTGTGAATGCACCATCTACCTTGTTGCCTGCGGACGGCCAGCACGACGTAGCACTTGCCTGTTGATTTGCAAGGAGAATTGTTTTAGCATTTCAAAATTCAGCTGAAGTGCTCGAAGATCGCTCCCCGAGCTTTGCTGTTTGCCTGAAGCTTCCTCTTGGCTTGCTCCAATTCAAACACCCTCACTGAGGTTTTTCCTGTTATCGCCACGGAACTAGAGAACACAACTGTAAAGTGACATTTATCACACCTTGTTCAGTAAAGCCCTCTTATGAATCGCCTCATTATTCCTCTGTTCTGTGGCCAGTTAAGTCACACCCCCCATATAAACAGTGAGCAAGGATGCATCACTCAACCGCAAATGCCAGACACCTGCGTCACAGGTGTTCCCACTGTCCCAAACCCTAAGGTGGGATCGTGTGTCTCCTGGAACTGGTATCATAATAGATACTCACTGCATGTACTTTATTCTTGCAAGTTGCACCTAACCTGGATAGAACATTTTGCATTTATTACTTCTCAAAGTCTTTGGGCTTCTACTGTCTGGAAACTCAAGGACTGTGGCAGAATTAGAGAATCTGGTCTCTGGATCACAGAGCCTCCCCTCCCACGCCCCCATCCCCTTCTTATAGAGACCAAGTCATTGCAACTTTGAGTCCACCCGCCTGGATCTTCCAACACTGGGCCAGAGATTAAGGGTACAATATCTGGGGACATTTGCTTCTGTTTTGACAGAGATGTTTAGGGCTTTGGAAAGCTGGGAAGGAACAGCGTATCTCCCTCAACCCTGACTTCCACCAACATCTTATTCCAGCAACTGTGAGAAAACTTTCAGAGCACAGGTGTGGAAATAAATGGAGACCAACCAAATGGGAACAAGCGAGCTCTTTATTCAGAGCCGGCTATAGCAAGATCATCGGCCACCGTCACTTGTGTCTAGCAGAGGCTCAGAGGCAGGCTGGGCAGTGGGGAAGCTTTGTAGTGGGAACGAGGGAGGCTCGCGTGTGCCCCGTCAGGGGACTGTTAGCCCCGGGGTGCTGCAGGAGGGCTAACCTTAAGCCACACAGCCCGTGTGGTTGGTTAGGGGGGCTTATTTGGCGTCCTCTGGTTGGCCCAAAGTTGGGAGCAGGGACAAAAATTACGGAATCTGGCACTTATTAAGTCCTGACCATTTGGGGCCGATTGCTACAGAGGTTGTGCTTTAGCTTCCCGGACTGGTTGCCGCAGCCTGCGGGTCCGGCTGTTGTTCATATGTTTGGCCTCTCGCTGCTCCATAGGCCTTGGGGCCACGCAACTGGGGAGCGTTCGCTCAGGACCTGGGTGGGGGAAGCAGCACTGGGGTTCACAGGGTCATGTCCACCCTCAGACAGGGCTGGGTCAGGTGGAGTTCGTTCAAGCACTCCAGGCACCTGGCCCCGGGGTAGCTGTCCCTGAAAAGACACAAACCACCCAGGGGAATTGAATTCGCCCCCTTGTCCACCACTGTGCTCCCCACGCTGTTGCTGGGGCCGCTGCTCTCCTCCCTGTCTGCTGATGGACTCTGACCCTCAGCCTAGCCCAGGACACCCAGCAGGTCCCAGGACCACGGATTCTGACTGACCTTGGGGGTTCTCTGGTGTCTCTGGAAACTGTTGAAAGCTTCCAATGGCCATTGCTGTTATTTGCTAGTCAGTTAAAAAATTCAACTCCGCTTTTATATGGTCTAGACTGGAAGAGAGGATGGGAGACTCTAGAGGCACTAGAGGCTCAAGATAATGCCCAGAAGGAAGTTAGGACCATCAGGAAAGTGCTGGTGGCTCACGCACACCCGTTCTTTGTTCACGCCACTGACAGTTACCCAGAGCCCCCCGTGGACCGGGCACTGCAGCAAGGGGTGGACGGTCTTCTGCCATGAGACAGAGAAGACCTGGGAAATGGTGCCAGGGATGAGTATGCAGGCAGTGGTCACAGTGGCCCCAGGATTCAGGAGCTGAGAGGCCGGTGTTGTGCTATTAACAACCACGGGGCCTGGCAGAGGTCTGAAGGGGAAGGTCACGGGGCTCCTGGCACTTGGTTTGTGATCAGTAGTGCACTGAGCGGTACCCACCGGACTAGGGGGCTGGAAATCCCGACAGTGACAGTCAGCGCTGGCGTCAGCCTCTCTCGCAGGTCTGAGCCCTGGAGTGTGCGGTTTTCAGTTGCTGGAATACTCTGCATCTAATTTTAAGCCTGACTAACTCTGACTCATCTTTCAAGTGAGTAGAAATCACTTCAGCTAGGAAGCTTTCCCTGGGGCCCCCAGCTGGGCCAGGGCCCCTTCCGAGAGCTCCCGTCGCCACCACTGTCGCCAGTGGAGGTCCTTCCTCCCTGCCCGGAGGGGGCATGTGGACCAGGGCAGCCAGTGCCCTCCCCACAGGGCACTCAGCAACTGCAGAAATGCGGATTGAGAAATGCATGATTGGGCTGCCCCCCAAAGCCCCCGTCTTAAACCCCCAGCAGATGCAACAGCTGCCGCGCAGCCACGCTGCAGGCACAGGACTGCACTCCATACATGGCGCGGGAGGGCAGGCGGAGGAGAGGAACTACCTGCCACCCTGTGTGCGACCTCTGGCCACTTGACCACAATTCCAGATGTACCACGACCCTCTGCCCTCTCCCCTCGCCTCCCAGGCCAGGGAAAGTTCTGGCAGTGGTTCTTGGGGGTTTGAGGTGTCCAGGAAATTGCTCTCATAGTTCTGTCAAATCCAGGACTTTTATCTTTTAAAAGATCATGTTACCTGGTAAAATCATGGCAAACTAAGAAAAAAAAAACCTATAAACATTTGGTTCAACTGAGTAAAAATCATAATTACTATAATTATTTTTTTAAACAGCACAACTATTGCATAACATTAAATACATGTATTAATGTATTTAAACCACATCAGTTTTATTCGTTTATGACACAGAATTCCAGTTTTTGTATGTTCCACCTTGCCATTTCATTCTCCAGTTGGTGGGGCGTGATGTGGGCTCTGCTCACAGCCAGAGGGAGGGCATCGGCAGTTCAGAGAGAAGGGATTGTCTGCGCGGCCAGGGCAGGGGCCTCTGGCTGTTTGAGGAAAACAGATTGAATCTCCGTTTGTTTTGTAAAAATCTTGATCCAGAGCAAGGCCCTTCTGAATTCCCACCGTGTTCGTATATATTAATATATTAATATTAACAACTGGACTTAGCTAGTAGCAAAATACAGTGCTGTGTTCTGGATTCTAAAACAAACTAATTCTCTCTGCTACAAAATTTCACACATTATCATCAATCAGACATTGAGATAGGTCCTCTAGGGGAAGAGAGGAAAGCAACATTATTCATGTTGCTTACAATTAAACCAGGCCATCGATGTGTCTGCCTCTCGGGCTGTTTGTCCTCTTTTGAATGATGCTTCAGGCTCAATACTGGGAACAGGGGGAGGGTAGACACAGAACAGCTTGCCGGCATAATTGTTTTACCATAAACCTGCAGAAAAGAAACAGGGCCTGACTCCAGTACAAAACAGGATCACAGAACCTCCTGCAAGCATCGTTGTAAAACTGTGCGTTTATAATTTTGATGATAAGCTCCATGTGAAAAATTTTAGTAAGATTATAAAAATAGTTGAGGAAACAGTACACATTTATAGGAGTTAGGGAGACCTTGGTTGAATCCTTGCTCTGCCACTTACTGGCTTTGTGTTCCTGGGTGTTCTCATCCATAAAACAAGGAATAATAATAGACCTGCCCCCTGGGACTGTTGAGAAAATTAAAATAAAGTGTGTGATGCTTTTAGCGTGTGGAACAGTATGTAGTCACACTCAGCATGCTCCAAGGCCTGGACTAGGTCAGTGGTGCTCATATTCGTACTCCAGGACTGAACACGCCGCTTGTCGCCCAATAAATATTTGTTAAATGAATTAATTAGTGAATGGGGACCAACCCAATATTATTCTTTATACTCTCTGATATTTTAATGGCTATACAATATTCTACCACATGGAAATAATTTCTTTAACCTTTTATCCGTGCATTCCTGGGTGTTCAGTATTGTGTGTAAACGGTGCGGTAACGGACATCTCTCTCTGCACAGCTGCGTTTGGCGGAGAGGGCTGCTTGGAGCCATCCACCGGAATCTGAAAAACGAATCTTTGGGAAATGCAAGGATAAAGGAAATGAGATCATCCTCTAAGACCAGGGAGAGTCAGAATAGTAGAAATGGAGCAGACCTTGGTTCCAAATTCTTCACCAGAGCCGTGAAGAGGCTGAGGCTTGCAGGGCTAAAGTGATAATTAATGCCAGGTCTTTGGCCAGAATCCGGGTCCAAAGTGTCTTTGCTCTAGACCAGTATTTGTTTATCACCTGTGTGTGCATGTGTGTGTGTGTGTGTGTGTAGACATATTCAGCATGTATGTTGTGCCCTCGCTACAAAGTTGATGCCACTGATGCAGTTTCGCCTGTATTTGACTCAGAACATAGATGGTTGGGAGTTCAAGCCATCAAACCACTCCTTTTTCAGGTCAGGATAAGTGGCTAGAAGGACTTCATGGAACATTTTGGTGTCTTTTCCTACTACTGATATTGGAGTAGAAGGGCGTGAGATGAGCTCACACTGTCCCTATGAAAGGCTGCTGGAAACGCCAAAACCTTACACAGCACCAGCCACCTGGGTAGATTCCACCTAAATTCCAGAAATTCAGTTCAACAATGTCACTGAGTTCACCAGACTGAGGGAAGGGAGTTCATTGAGACAGTTATAAAAACACCAGCCCTAACAGGAAAAGATTCCCGTGCAACCAGAAGAGATGCAACCAAGTCTGGCGAAAGAAAGTGTGCTTGTCTGCCCCCCTCAGCCCGTGAGGTACAGGGAGGAACGTGGGTAGTGATGATGGTGAGACCCATAGTGTTCCCCGCTGTGCATACTTTGTGCCAAAGGGAGGGCTGCCTTTGCAACAGCCTGCCTGGGAACCCCAGCAATCACTGGGGGAGACTCCGGGCAAGTAGGGAGAAGGGGCCTCCTGAAAAGACCCAGCCAGGGAAGACCTGCTTTATGGATATCAAGACTCTTATGCCCAGGCCAGTGTTTGCAGATCCTACCAACGTCCCCCTGTCCCTGCATCTGTGTTTGCAGTAGACCCCTCAAAGATGGGGACGATGAGGCATCAGGAACCAGGCGCCTCATCTTCGTGTCTGCTCAGCCAAATTCCCTCTCAGCTGCGTTGTCTAGAGGAAATAGAAGCGTGACTAAGCTGATTTGTATTCTGCCAACCAAGGGAAAATATAATTAAGGCGGCAGCTAGACTCAGCAAAGCCCATGGGAAAGTCCAAGAAGCAAAGGACTCCCGTGGCTCAAGATGATGTCAGAGAAAAGGAAAGGCCGCCCTTCTCTAATCCCACAGCAGGTCCCCTCTCTGATGCCTCCAGTTGAAAAAGGGAAAAGACAATCAAACCCGGGTCCTTTATGCCATTGAAAAGAACCTACTGCCTCTGGGAGTGACCGTGGGGACCTAGCAGACTGTGGTGGGGCTTTTCCTGTCTCCTGCTGCGGAATTCTGCCCGTCGCTGCTGCTCACACGGCCAGCGGGGAAGCTGCTGCTACTCAACCGAGTGGTGCAGCTCCAATCACACACCTGCCAGCAGGGGCAAGAGACCTCCCAGACTCCAGGCAGGAATGAGACCACTGCTGTATCGTACAGACACCTAGCTTGTAAGTTTGTGCCCAGAGACAGAAGACTGGGCAGGAATTGGTAACCCCAAGAACTGCCATGTGAAGGCTGATGCCAGTCTTTCGCTGGCCCCCAGCTAATGACCTCCTAAAAAAAATGCACGAGAAAACTGCCTTCCGATGCATTTATATGGCCCCTTCTTGTCCTCTGGTGACTCACATGTGTATTGAGAGACTATTTGCTAAGCCTGATAGATTTTTATTTACTGAACATTACCTTAGCCTTGTTGATACATTCAACTGTAGTATTCTCTGAAGGCTTACATGATTTTACCTTTTCTTCATGACATTAGCAAATTAGTGCTCAGGGTCTCCTAGCTGGAAACTCTCATATCTTCTCTGCAGCCGCTGGAGCTAAGAGGCTTAGGAGGATGGTCACCCACCTCCCTCCCTCTTGCCCATAGGAATTTATGCCTGTCTTCCTACCCTGATATCTACATATCCAGGCATTACTACATCGTTAGGTTTAAATATCTGCCTTCATTATGGGATTAGATTCATTTATTCATTCATTCTACAAAAACTTGAAGAACATTGACATTGGATTCAGCATCAAAATTGCCTCTAATTGGTTCTATCTTATTTCACAGATTTAGGGTTGGGATTTAATGAACTAAGCATATAAATATAATTTTATGCAAGATAATACCTTAATTCCAGTCCTTGTTTAATAAAATGGTGATATTAGTGAAATGGTACGATACAGGTCTATCTAGTTTCATCTAGAGATATATGGAAGGAGGAACAAAACGAGTTTTAAAAACCACACTGAGAGAGGGCTACAGATGTGCAGAGGTTGACATGCTTCTCAGAGTCGTCTTTTATTAACAAATAACAGCGGTGAGGGTTTTTTTTTTTTTTCACAGTTTCAGTTGCTTTTAAGAGATTATCCAATGGAAAGTCTGTGAGTACTAACCGGCTCCTATATAGCCTATACTCACTGTTTGGTTGATGGAGAAAAAAGTCAAAAACAATAGGTATCTCCCAAAACAAGTGGTAAGTCATTTAAACAACTCCTAGAGGCAAGAAAATACAGACAAGTTTCCTGTTGTCTCCCAATCTAGAGCCATCATAGAAGAACTTAATGTCGTAGAAACTGTATCTCAAACAGATACACTCACATTCCTTAGAGAACATTTGAAAGTTACTGGCTATGACCTTAAAATGTAATCATTCATTAGGAAATCAAGCTGGGTGGAAATCATTTATTCATTCCTTCGAGAAATATTTATAGCTTGGCCGTGGTGGGTGCCCAGGCACTGTGCTAGGTGCCAGGGAGGTGCTGGCAAATGCCACAGGAAGACACCAGCGCCCCCCTCATCCTTCCTGGCAGGGGTCCCCTGCTGGACACGCCCTGTGCTGGCTCTCCATCTCCTCTGCCGCCCCCCATTGCTCCAGCTCCCAGGGAAAGCCGTCCCTCTTTCCCTGCCGCCCTGCCTCCCCCTATGAGGAGCCTCCTCCCCAGCCTGCAGGACTTGCCTTCCCTCCCAGGAAACGGTGTGTCGCTCTACGTTTGGCCGTCCCCAAACTCACATTCCCAGTGCTGGCCCTAGGCAGGTGCAAAGAATGACCAGGCGGATTCTCTGACCCAGCCCCAGGCCTATCTTCTCAGGTGCTCAGGCCCCCTCTGCCTCTTTGTCCAAGATCTGACCCTTCTCCTCTGCACCTCGCCCACCCGCTCCTCTCTCCAGCTGTAGCACCATCTAGTCTCCTGCATGGCAACCTTACTCACCACTGTGGAGAATGAAAAAGGAATGGGTTTCTACGGCATTTCTAGCAAGCCCTTGGCCCTGCACCACACAGAGTGCCTGCTGCACACTGGACTTCAGGGACACATCTCTGCCAAATTCCGAGTTCATGTCTGTGGTTTCTCCACAGTGAATAGCTCTTAATCACACTCCCTGCAGCGCCTTCTGAGATGAAGGAGAAAGAGGAACACCTGATCACAGGGGCTTTAACAATATCCTCAAACCTGATTAATCTTTATTATGGCTACAGCATGTTTTTAAAATTTGCATACAGTAAATTCACCCTTCTTAATGTAGAGTCACATGAGTTTTGACAAACGTGTATATTCAGATGTCAACAGGCCGAACAATTCCATCACCCCCCAAATTTCCTTTGTACTCTTTGTAGTCAACCCCTCCCTCTGCTCCCAACCCCTGAGAGTCACTGCTCCGTTTTCTGTCCCTATGGGTTTGCCTTTTTCAGAATGTCAGGTGTCATATAAATGTGGACATATGCTAAATTCATCTGAGCATTTAGGAAGATTATGTATTTAAACAATTACTAGAGTAAGGCCCAACTATTGCCTCTTAATTTTTTGGTTTCTGGCACTTACAATCTGATTTGAGCCTTATCATCTTGTGGGTTGTAATCCTTTCTGCAGTACATATGGCCTATTAGAAAATCCAGAGGAAGCAGGCGTGTCATCTTGTCCTTCATTTGGAAAAGACAGAATAGCCGAGCCTTTATGCAGGTCAGCTTGCAGCTTCCTAATTTTCTCTCCCATGGCCAAAATGTTCCCTCCCCCCACTGCCCTCCCACCTTACCCACTACCTTTTGCAAATTTCTGTCTCTTGTATTGCCCAATAATTGGGTGAGGGAGATGACTGGTTCACCGCTGCTGGACCAGGAGCACAGCAAGGTTTATTCTGCTGAAGGGTCCAGCTGCTGCCTCCTGGATCTCAGTAAACATCTCAGCTCTGTCCTACCACTCCTTCCCTTTCTTGCAGAAGCAACGTAAAGATTATTAAAAAGTACTTGATTGTATAGGGTGCCAAAATATTAAGATGCCCCTGAAAAGTGCAGGATAATTTAACTCCTTTCAAAGGAGAGCAGAGGAGGAAGTGGGAGAAGAGGAGGAAGAAGAAGAGGAGAAGGAGGAGACAGCATCAGAAATTGAGTATTAGGCAAGAGGTAACCTGTGCTCTGAGAGTGAAGGAGACCACCCAGCTGTAGGAGATCCGGCCCACAAGAAAATCAGCAAACATTATATTTTTCCCCAGGTCCCAAAGCACCAAATGTTCCATTCAGAAATAATCCCCATTGAGCCAGGATCTGTGTCTCTCTCTCTGCCTGTAGCGTCAAACACAGAAACCCTTTCAACGTTAATCCCATTATTAATGCCATCCACAAGAATAGACATCGTGTTCATAGAAGTAAAAAATGAACCATCAAAAAAAATTTCTCCCCAAAAGGCCAAACTCTCAAAGACTTCCTTGAAGATCAGAAATATCAGAGGTAATTTAACCCAGATACACTAGGAGGTTCAAAGCCCAAAGTCCAAAAAAGCAGACTCACTTATGTGCTGTGTGTATTGCCAATGTGTGGGAAGCTGAAAGTAAGATTATATTTTTAAAAAATTAAAAAAAAAAAACACAAAACTCCAGTCCAGATATTGGCTTTTCCTTGGGTACTTTGGTGCTGCCGGCTCAGTATGGTCAAATCTGCTGCCACCGCCCAGCTCCACTCCGCGTTTTCCATCCTCCCCTCACCTGCCTCTCAGTAGTCGGGGGTTTGATCCCGGGAGCGGAGGACTAAAAGCTGCCAGCAGGAATTCCAGCTGCCGCCGGCCGCAAAGGACGGTCCTAGGGGGCTCTGAAGTCTGCCTCGCCAGTGGCACAGCCACCTGCTTCACCAGGCGAGCGGCACACCTGAGCCGGCTGACGGGCAGAGGCAAGTACCCGGGCTGGTCGGCCCCTACCTGGAGACGCTGCCCCGTGCATGCGGAAGGGGCGCTGCTCCAGCCCGAGGGGCGCGCGGGCGAGGCGGAGAGTGCCAGGGCATCCCTGCGACAAGCACGGGCGCTGTGACTGGGCTTTGGTACTTCTGCAAGCGGTGCTTTTGGTAGAGGGATCTCTGATTCCTGATCTCGTCTCTGCAAGGGCGGGTGTTGCTTTGGGAACAGGATTGCCATGGGACATCACTTAAGAGTGTCTGGGTTTGCATTAGGAGCATGACCACAAGTGTACCCCACAGGGTCACTGAACAGGGAGTAAGTAAAGAAAAATGAGGAAAATCTGGCAATGTGTGTGTGTGTGTGTGTGTGTGTGTGTGTGTGTAGGCAAAGCTGAGATTTCCATGGTGTGAACTGCTAAATGTGTTAGGATTTTTGAGACTTGTTTAAAGAGGAGGGCTTCCTTTTTAATTTAGAACAAGTTAATTTGTTATAATAAGGATGCTGATAATAACAATGATAATAATATATAATGCTTTCTATAAACAGACACACACACCCCCAAAGTATCTGGAAAGTATCACCAAGAAAGAAGCATGCTTTCATGCTCCTGCAAAACAGATAAAAGAGGATAATTAATATCTTGAGGGAAGACGAAGCATGTAAGTTCCTCAAATCATTATGTTAAATTTACAGCAATTGGTTCTATTTATTTTGCCTTTTTTTAAAGGAGCAAAAATAGCATCAACTTGCCTGTTCGGTATTCCCCTTTTGAAACTTGGCGTAGTGTTTCATGATCCCTGAAGAAGGCTTTAATTTTTCACCCCCATATTTGGCAGACAGCTCTCAGGACTGTCTTACCTCCCTGTGGGGACTGAATCCCACCGCAGTCAGGAGAGCGTTGAACTGATCCCTGCTTTTCCGTTGGGTGACACCTAATCACCACCATTAGCACCTCAGACGTTCACAGCTTTCTGAATAGGCGTCCTTCCTTCCCACTTAATCTATTGATCTGCATCATTAACAATCGAAAGGAAGCTCTTCTTTTGATTAAGAAGCCAGAGAATTAGGAAATCATGGATTCTTTCAGGTTATTTACTTAGGGGACTCTCTACCTGTCCTGGGGAATAAGAACGGAAGCAGCTACTGCTTCTCCAGGCCTTTCCTTACTTTTCCAAAACCAGAGAATTAATGAAATCCTTTGTAAGGTTACAGGGAGACCTGAGCTCCTCTAGTGCAAGTCACGCTGTTTCACAAACGGGAGCTCTAGACAGCCCCTGGATGACCCTTTCTTCTGCATTAGTCTGCAGAGCCGCAGGCTGGGTCCTGACCTAGGGTCACAGCTGAGCCAGGAATTCAGTGCCCACACGACAGTTCGCTCTGATCCTGAAGAAATCCCACTGCGGCCAACCGAGATCGCAGCCAGCACAGATCTCGTGTGGGAAGGGCTCATCCCTCGTGTTCTTTCCATTCTACTATAATAGTACTGCACCTCTTGCCAGGCTACACCTACTCATCTGGAATGTTCAGACGGGAAGTTCACTACATTTAATCTGTTCAGGCGGGATTTCTTTCTTTTTAAATCAGTATCTGAGCTATACTGCCTAGTCCCAGACCATAAGAGTATATTTGGAAGACTTTCTTTTATGTGTAGCTGCTGGCAATCACTTTAAGTCCCAAGGCTGCTGAAAATTGGTAATAGAACTAATCACAGCAACCATTTTTCAAACGGCTATTGTTTACCATAAACTGTACTAAGGGCTCTATCCACATTGTCCCCATTAATTCTCACTGCATTCTTCAGAATTACAAGTTATCCCCATTTTACAGATCAGAAAACTGAGACTTCAGAAAGATGCAGTTACTAGCCCAATACCACTCACTTTCTAAGCAGCCAGGTTGGTCTGACTCCCAAGCTCATGTTCCTTCTCCCATCCAAGTACTCACCAGGCCCAGCTCTGCTTAGCTTCTGAGATCAGACCAGATCAGGCACATTCAAGGTGGCATGGCCATAGACTCATGTTCCTTCTGTACTACTTTATCATTCTAACCGTGACGTTCCCAGCTTCTGAGTTCAAGACAAAGTTTAAATTAATTAGTGTGGCCTTGTTGTCCTCTCACTACTGAAAGCTTACACAACAGTTTAGACAAAATGCATTGGAATTACAGGAAACCCCTCTATACGTTGCCAACGAGCACTGGCTCCCGCAAAACCACACTTCACACTCCCACATTCGGCCAGTCTCTGATTTAGTGAGACAGAGTGAGAGGGTGGGATGGATGGAAAGAAGGCAGAGGAGGGGGCCCCACAGACCCCAGAAGTGGGAACCCCTTCTCCTCCAGAGGCCTTTGTGCTCTGCCCCATGGAACTGACAGGAGAGCAGGGGGTTGGTGGAGCAGAGCTCTCACCAGTGTGTCTGAAAGGGAAGAGTGTTTAATGTTAATTTCTTCTTGTCGGAATCAACCAAGCCCCAGAGCTATTTATGTGGGGAGAAGTCGGGTCCCCCATGGAGAGGCCTTTCCTGGGGGTCCTAAGCTCTCTGCTGCAGTGGTTTATCGAGTCTTCAAAACTGACTCTCCACCAGGCTCCCAATAGGACAAGACAAATGTGCAACTTGTATCCTCAATAAAAGGTCAGAAATGACAACCAGTCAGCCATTTTCATCATTTTAAAAGTCCATATTCCTGAAAACTGGCCTGTGATTTCTTTCTGCCTGGTCCAAGGGATCGATTTGGGAGTGAGAGGCTCACGTGAAGACCAACATGTCCCAACTTTGTAAAAATTCCTTAATATTTGCTATGTTCTTATTCTAACGTACCCTGTGAATGTTCTTTCTGATTATTTCACGTCGGGGCTGTGTCAGTTCAGAGGGTTTAGGGAACAGCCTTCATCATCCTCTACTTTTCATTCTAAAATCTTAGGGTATCTGCACGTACATGCACCAGGAGTTCCATGACTGCACTGCTTTTACAAATAGTCATAGTCAAAATAAGTTTTTTTATACTGCTGGCTCAATTTTCACCTTTCACTCGTTTGGAATTGGTGAGCATTTGTTTAGGGATTAAATCAAAGCTCACCATTGACCTTAACTGCAGCCATAGGAGACAAGGTCTGCCAGACAAACAAATACTGTGATCGACGGTATGCAACGGGGAGAGAGAGAGAAGAGTTTTTAACCACTTTTAGAAGCAAAAACTATTTCAGTAAAAGTGCTAATCCTAAACCTCTCCAAGGTAAATCTGCTTGGAGGACATCAGCCTTTGTTTCTTTACGATGGAAAATGACTCTCTGCAAAGGGTGTGGGTGAGAGGCCTCCAGGCTCCAGCCCCCCGCCCACCATCTCCAGTGAGATGAGTTGGAAATTTCCAATTAATTCTCCACAAAGCGAACGTTCGTTGCTCAAACACTCCCTACTGGAGAACCTGCAGGGCCCTGGGACTGGACTATCCAGGGACATCTCTGAAGTCTCCACTCCTTAGCTTGGTGGTCCACTTTTCTACCTCCTGGCCCAGCCTTCTACTGGTGACTCTGTGTTACATCCCCGGGGGACTCGTGCCAGGCCCCATAACACACCACTAACTCCACTTGTCCTCCAGGGCTCAGTGACCCTACTCTCCCAGGCAAAAGCGGCCCCCTCCCCTGCACCCACTGAGCACTTGGTACCTGCCCATATCCCAGGACTTCTCAGACCCTAGTTCATTTCAGCAGCTGTCAGAGTATTTTATGTTTGTTTCAAGGTCCAGCCTGACCATCTTCAGTACGGGAACGAGGTCATGTTCACCTTTCTAACTTGTCCGTCATTCACCGTCCCTTCTGCTATTTGAATATCTCCTGGTGCATAGTAGTTGCTCCATAAATCAGTAATGAATTAGGTTAATCTTGGGAATTTATTTGCCCAGGTGCAGACAAATCACACCTCGGAATGCTAAAGGCACCTGTAGAGGTGATCAGTCTGTAACCGGAGACGGTAACTATGGAGAGGTGCCGAAAATGGAGATAAGGAAATGCCAACTTTCAAAAATATTTATTTTAAACAAACAGTTTCCAAAGAAAGCATAGACTGTCAAAATGATGACTGATGAAATTCTGGAATAGATTACTAAATACACGATACGTGAGGATTTAGAGAAGAACCATGTGAATGTTATAATCCAGCAGGAACTCCCCAGAATCAGGCCATCCCAGGTGAACCACATTTCATTTGAATATGTAGGTTCCGAGACTAGAGATTCATAGCTCAGTGGTGTGTTCTGGTCAGTCTGGAGTCATAATTTACACACCAGGAACTGCACACAGCCCGAGGGCTGCTTCACTGGGCCACGGCCAATTGATCACAATCGAATTATACCCCTAGGAGAGCCTTGGGTGAGAGTGCGGTCCCAGGGTAAACATTGTAAAACCTTGTCAGGTGGTCTGGACGCAGCGTTTCTTGATTTTTAGCAGAGCATTTGACACAATCTGACGTGGCATATGTTTTCACTTATGCAACAAATGTTGCTTTATGTGTGCATTATGTGCCAGGCGTTGTATTAGGCGCTTAAGCAGCGTTTGTGGCTCAGAAGCAAATTCTGAGTTTGTTGATGATAAAGAGAACAAAACCAAGTCGAAAATTGATTGCCTGAAACTCTGGAACCACAGGAAGTCAATTGATCGATTCACGCATGTGGGTTGGGGTCTCTAGGGGTGCACCGTGTGCTCTCCCCCCACGCCGGTCTCCGCACTGAGAAGCCTTCTCCGAGCACCCTCTGTATAAAAGCACCGTGCCCAGCCGCTTTCTACTCCTTCATGGTGTTTTGTTTTTCTTCCTGCACCTTTCATTCTTTGCAATTACCTTATTCACGTGGAACCTACACTTGCCTCCTGTCTGTCCCCTTCCTCGGAATGTGGTGCGAACACAGGAAGGCATTTCTCAGGGCTGCGCCTTCTGTCCCTTGCTGTTCAGTATGTCTATCAGTGACAATTGTTGACAGTTGTTGTAATCAGATTTCCAGATGATGGAGGGTTAGGAGGGGTGGTAAATAAGGGAATCAAAAATGCGTAGTAACGGCATATGGGAAACCACTTTGTTAATTGGAAAATTATGATCAAATTTAAGTTGTCATCATTATTTTAAGTGACTATAAATCTGAACCAAAACCAGTAAAAGTATCAAGGTTAAATATAAGCTCATGCACTTAGGTTCAAAAAAAATCAATTACACAAGTCCAAGATAAAGGAGACCTGAGAGGACAGCACAGTCCACGCAGTGACTTAGCCACGAGGAGGTGACATTAGGGTTGCCACGGTGAACGCACAGTCCCCAGACGGCTGAGCCAATGCTGTAAATTCTTAGACTGTCGTCAGTTAGGGGGGCCACCATGTGGACATTGCCCAGCCAGAATGTGGCCAGTGGAGGGTAACGGGGAACAGCAGCAGGATGGAGAGGGGACTGAGGGAGGCAGGCCCCGACTACCTCCCTGTGGGAGGACGAGAGCTCGTGTGTGTGCAGAGGGCTAAGTTAGAACGGCCCGATCCTGGGGGGCAGATGTCCATTCGGGGGCTAAGGAGAATGATGGGAGCTCAGCGCCAGAACCCTGTACCCCACAGCATCTGGGTGAGTACCCCGAGCTTGCTGTCACTAGAAACATCTAGAAATATCTGAAGAAGACAATGGGGCAGAGAGGTCAGCTGTGAGAGGAATCCTGGCTTTGGGTTGGAGGCTGAGCCGACGGGTCTTTGCTGTTCCAACTCTAACATTACTTCTCTGTTCCAGACTTGAGTATTCCCATTCTGTTCTGACCGATTCCTTTTCTACTCGGCCTGACATTTGATTGAAGTACCACGTTAGCACGCTCAGCAACCCCCGCACGAAAGTGCTTTGAAATCTGCTGGGCTTTGGGGTCTCTGCTGTTACCGCTCATCGCCTCAGTCCCTGCCACCCCTCTGCGGCCGTCCCCTGCCCCTCCAGCCTGCCCTTGCCGTAAGCTGGACTGTGGCAGCGTTGGCACGTTGTGGGCCCTCTGAACCCTTCTATCACCTTCCGTGTTGTGAATATGCACAGGGAGACCCCTTTGTCCTTTTACAGTGATGCCCTGAGCCTGAGGTCCCTAAATGACCTGGGTGGAACCTGAACTCTGAGCATCGAGTGAGTCTCTTCTCTGTACTTCTTTAGAATTTTCACATTTTCATAATACATGAAAATTCTGTTTCGTTTCTTTTGTAATGTGAATCATAAGAAAACTATGATTACCTGTAGCCTATACCATTTGTGGTTGAAAATACATTTTTTTAAATGCAGAAAGTCCAGTTCCCTGGGAGCAATTTTCTACTTGCAAAGATCCTTTAATATACGGGTTCCAGGTCTCGTAGAAATGAGGGCAAACCCAACGGGGCGTCACCCAGCTTCTCTCCCAAAGATGACAATGAGACAAAATCAACCACCTAAGACAGGATGGTAGGAAACTGCCTCGCTGGGGCTGTCGAGAGAAAATGAATAAATGATGAGAACGAAACTACCAGGGGGCTAACCCTGGTTGCTTGAAATGTGGGTAGAAGCACTTCATACAGCAGGAATGAGAACACAAAAGGTCATCTTTCTGCCATTTGTGTCCCACCTCTGTGCCACCTAAACAAATGTGTTTGAAAAATGTGAAATTGTCACACTTTTTACTAAAATGGGCAGCTCTTTAGTGGTCTGGCTATCAAAATTACACCAAGGAAATAAATTAGGCATTTCAGGGCCAAAATTATATCATCTAGGGTGTTGCAGTGAATATAGATTTAAGTAACGCTAGTGTCCTAAAAGCATTACAGAACACGTACCAGGAGGCAGAGCTCACTGTGTGGGGACTCGGGGGAGAAGGTAGGAATCGGAAGGGAAGCAGGCGAGTCTGCTGTTGACGCTGGGTGATGGATGCGAAGACATCCCGCCGGTCCCTCTGGAGCAGGCCAGGCATGCTGAAGTTGCATTAAATCTCTACAGCTCTGAGCTGCTTGCTGCAAACATTCTGGAGTTCTCATCAATTCAAACTTCAACCCCAACTTTTTTTTTCTATCTCAGTGCATCTGTGTCTCAGTAAACTTCAGAAAATCTCTCTCTTGTGTTTTCTTGCAAAACTCTTTGGCTGGTTATATCTGAAAATATTTTTTTTTTCAGCAAGTTGTTCTTTTTTTTCACCCCCTGAGCACTTGAGGTCTAAGACTGTTTCTCCTCCGGCAGGGGGATGAGACAAAGGGAAAGCTCTGCTCCCAGCAGCCATCTCATTGATGAAGCCCTGGGCCTGAGGGAGCCCAGCAGAGACAAACAGTGGGTCCCCGGCAACCTGGCCCTGCTCTTAGAAAACAGTCAAGAGTAAGTCCTTACAGCCTTGTCTGTAGGTTTGAAGGGAGCACGTTGTTAGCAAAGCATACATTTCTCCCCACTACAAAGTAAGATATTTTTTCTGCATTATTAGTGGATATTTTTGCAAGAACACATTTAGAAAACTACACTGGGCAATGACCCATCCTTCAGTTTAATTCCACATCCCTACTGGGTGCCCTCTAGTCTACCATGGGCAATTTAAAATAAGTGTGGGGAACGTGGTTTGTGCTTATGGAGCCCATGGCCCCGTGAGAGAGGCCAGGCCCTAGCAGAGACGATGGTGAGAGTAGGGGGCAGAGTGAGCCCTTGAATAATAATAATAAATGCGACAGGAGAGCCGAAGGTCACAGCAGCCCAGGCACAATCACTTGCTGGTCTATAAGCACCTGCAAGGCAAAGACGAAGAATGTGTGTCTTTCGTGCCCTAGCCAGACCTCCTAAAGCAGAGAAAATAATAAATGCTTATCGTTGGCCAATGATTTCATTTCACTACATATGAACAGCTTCAATCACACAGATTTGGGGCAGATTTACTAATTCATGGGATGTGAAATTTTTCATCTTATTCAGATCTAAATTTGTGAATAACAGTATAATCTTTTTTAATTATAGACACATAAAATGATAAAATCCAACAACTGTGTAATCCTTCACAAAGCATTTTTTACATTTCAGCCCTGTGGAAATAGATATTCTTTTTCATCCTCATTCCTTCATCCCTCTTTTACCGGCACCTTCTAAGTAAGCAGTAGGTGCTGGGGAGATGTCAACGAAGAAGGATTCAAAGTCCCTGCTCATATGGTGCTTTCTTTGGTGAGAGAAAAAAACAGTAAACACGAATGAATACGTACATAAATGATTCGACTCTCTGATAAATGCTATGAACAAAATTAATCTGGTATGTGACAGAGAGCGATCAAGGAGGAGGTGAGGTCTCTAGAGAGGATTTGAAGGAGCCAGAGCCAGGGACAGGAACCAGCTAACAGGAACCGCAAGACCAAGGACCCTGAGGTCAGACCAGGCGGGTGCTGTCCTGAACCGAGGGGAATCAGGTGCGGCTGCAGATGGTGAGCGTGGAGGAGGAAAGTAGAAGCTGAGGTCAGAGAGGAACCAGTTTAGAGAGGGCCTCATGGGCCATGGCAGATGGTTTACGTTTTATTATGAGTTGAATGGGAAGTCATTGGAGGATTGTAAAGTATTGTTTTGGCCTCTGTGTGGATGATGGATGGTGGGGAGAGCATGGTTGGAGGCAGGGAGGCCAGATGGAAGGCCACCGCAAGAGTCCAGTGGGGAGAGATGGAGGCTTCAACTAGAAGATAATTCGTGGAGATGGACAAAAGTGGGCAGATTCAGGATGCATTTTGGAGGTACGGCGAATAGCATCTGTGGGTGGATTAGAGGTGAGGAGTACGGAAAAGGAGGCATACATTCCCAATATGTGTGTTGAAACCGAGGCTCGCAGGGATTAAGGAGCTTTTGTTTAAGGCCACAAGGCTGCACGTGGCAGGGTGAGGACTCCAGTCTGGCTCTAATTCCCAAATGAGAACTTCTCATTCTTGCATGATGATATGAGATTTGCAGAAAGAAGGGATAAATGAGTATTAAGTCCTATTAACTCCTCCTAATATATATCTAATTTTTTTTTTTAGGTACATAGTACACAATGTGAAACATCCATTCAGGTAGTCAGTCGATTTGTGGTTACTTGAACAAGTCCTTGTTTTCAATGGGATCGATACACTGTCTCTGACACTAGGTGTTTGTAACCACAAAGTGCACTGCGGCTGAATTCGTTTCAAAGGTTGTCTTATTTTCACAACCAACATTTCCTAGTTATATCATGAGTTATTAGGGGGATACCAGGCAACAGATCAAGTTTATCTCTTGCAAGAGCTCTCATTGCAGTAACATGTTTCATTAAACATGCTTTATTAAATTGGCCTTGGTAGGCAAGCTGTTCTTTAAAATCTGTGAGCCACAGATGCTATGAATTTAGATCTGTATCCTCCAGCTGATTTGCTGAGTAATTCAGTAGCATCCTTTCACCTCTGAACTGTGGGTGAGATGTCCCCAGTCCTTTTATACCAGATCCAAGGGCTGAAAAAAAAAACAACTAGAAACATGGATCTCACGGCCAGCGGCCACATTTGTTCATTCATTCCAGATAAATTCCTACTGGGTTCCCAGTGCATGCCAGGCACTGTTCTGGGTGTTGGAGAGATACAAGTGAGCGAGAGATGTAAGGTCGTTACCTTCAAGGAGCTTCTCTTTGTGGGTAAAATAAGCATGACAAATGGACAGACAAGATCATCACCGGTTTTAATAAATGTTCTTATGAACATCAGTGGGTTGGTAGAGAAACTGGGCTTCTCAGGCTTGGCTTAGTTGGTCAGATAAGCCCTCTATGAGGACCTGACTCTTAAGCAGGAGCTTGGAAAAACAACAGAAAAACAGCCATGGGCAGAGCTAGGGAAATGCATCCCAGACAGTGAGGACAGGAGGACAAAGCCCTAAGGGAAGTGCTGGTGTACTGGCTAGGATTCTACTGGCTGCGCCAAGAGAGAAACCCAGACTCACCAGAGTTTAAGCGAGATAGATATGTATTTCACTCCCACTTAACAGTCTAGATGGACAGTTCAGGACTGATAGGATAACTCAATAATCCTTTGGAACCCCGATTCTGCTGTCTTGCATTCTGGCATTCTCAATACGTGACTGCTACCTCGTGGTCCAAGAAGGCTTCTCTACTCCTGCCATCACATCTACTCCCCAGCCATTAAGAAGAGGAAAGGTGAAGAAAGAGTGTGCCTCTTCCTTTTTATAGAGGCATGATACCCAGAATTTGTGCATACCTTCTCCACCCACACCCCATCGGGCAGAACTTAGTTTGTGGCCACCCCTAGCTGTACAGGAGGCTGGGAGAAGTCGTCTTCAGTTGGGTGGGCATGTGCCCAGCTAAAAATTCTGTTTGCAAGGTCAAAATGGAAGAGCAAATGCTAAGGGACAAATGGCATCTCTGCCCTAGCAAATGTGGAAATGGGAGACTTCTGGGAGACTGTGGTTCCCAACAGTCCTAACAAGCAGGGCTGACTCAGACACGGGGACACAGTTACATAGTCATAGCTTCATGGGGTCAATTATTTAAAGAGACAACGAGCAAAGACTCAGTGTTGGTATTCCTCTTTCTAAAATAGGAGGAAATCCTTTGCATGGACCCTCACTGGATGAGCAGGTTTAAGGGCTTGTGTCCCATAGAAGACAGACTTAAAACCCTGTGATGTGACTGGGCAGCCAAATGAGACCCGGTGCCCTGGTGGGGACCCTCAGCTGCTTAGGAATATAGGAAGCACACGAAAGCACCTGTCAAGTTAGGGCCCCGGCAGGCTCAGCCTCCCAGGATGTTAGAGCTGGAGGACCTCTGAGCTCATGGAACTCGAGCCTGTTGTGCTGCAGGTGGAGAAACTGGTGTTGGGGTGGGGAGGGGGCAGTGGCTTGCCCCAGGTCACCGTTAGGTGGTTGCAGAGTCAGGTCAGGAAGCCAGACCTCTCAGCACACACCTGGCTAGCCTTGATCTTGTGCGTTCTCCTGAATCACTCATGTGCAGTCAAGGTTTTGGACTCCTGGCCAGCATCCCCCTTAGAACAGGTTCCCTTCTTTGCATTTCTCCAAAGTCACCTGTCCTGTATCTCAGGTCATTACATCAATGACCTTGTCTTTTGAGCAGAATGGTCAGATTCCGAGGGTAGATAAAGTGATTTTGAGGGATTATAACTCTAGTTTGCTGAAATGTTTTGAAGTTTGGAGAGAGTGGTCCAAAGACAATAAAATGAATTGTGAATGCAAATGCTGATAAAGACCCTGGAAAGAGCCCTGGGTGCTAGAGCCATGGCAGCCTGCTCTGAGGCCATACGGTCAGCAGGGTGGGCCCCCGGCAATTCTTTGGGGACGATTATGTAATTCATGGTTCCTCTGAGAATCCCACTGAAGTGCTCCCCCCCCCCACCCAGAGAATTCTGTGGTGGGAGATGGGAGGAAACACAATGGAAGACAGGGAACTAACCAGAGTCGTGGATTCATATTTGATTATGCAAAAGGATGAATTCTGGAATGATTCATTCCCCCAGATCCTGGAAACTGCATGCAGTGGGCTGCCTCACTGTCTGCAAGACAGTCCCTTTTGTCTCTAAAGGAACAAAAACAAGGCTTACTGTGGCAACACCTCTTCTACAAATTAACATCATTGATAGGGTTCTAAGCACAAGGCTGTTTTGGTCTACAAATTTTCTTATGCAACTGACAATACTACTAAATATCTCAAATAGAATTATTATCATCAAGAGTCTTTCACTAGGGTGAAAGTTTCCTTTAAGTATCTTAATTTTCAGGGATGCGTTTTCTCACAGACGCACACACACACACACACACACACACACACCCCAGGAAACAAAAAGGAAATTTGCATGATACAAACTTACAATTTAAATGTTCTACATCTTGATCGGGATGGTTATTCTAGAGGTATACATATTTGACAAACTCATCAAACTGGACATTCCTATATTGGGGCCAAAGTTTGGCCAAGAAATTCACTTTTAACCCTAATTTCATGTTATTTCGAGATAAATGCGTACCTCAGAATAACAAGATTGTACAGCATGTAACAGCCTTGTACGATTTGAAAACTCAGATAAACCCAGGAAGTCAGAGCTTTTGAGGTTGAGCCTTAGCAGGTGCTAAGAAATATTCAAGAAAACTATTGAAATTTTTTATAAACTGGAAAATAATCTGTTTTTAAGCCTGCCATACAATACCAGCATTCAATATTTGGAAGGAAATCTTAGTTCCAAGTATTTCTTTTCTGTCACATTTTTCTGGTTTCTCTTGATAACAAAGGCAATCTTCTCTGAACTATTTCCATGGAAAAGTGCTGGCAGGACCAAACTGTCTAGCTCTGCTGGGATTTAGACACATTTCAAAAGTGGCCGAGGAAATTATGTGGGGTACCCTCAGACTGCTGGCTCAATCCAGGACACAGGTGAGGAAACTGAGGCCTGCTCTGCTTTTGGAGACTGCAGCTTCCTCAACACCTCGCCTTGTCTCCCCAGCATTTGTTCTCAGTGGTCCGAAAGAAGAGGGGTCTTGACCGGGAGGGGGAGGGGAAGACGGGGGAGGAATCGCTCCCTCCCCTCCCTTCTCTAAGACATCCCCCTTCCCTGGGACAACTTCCCCAAGCAGCTCCTTTTTGCCATTTCTCCAGGGTCAGAAACACACAAGTTCTGGAAATAGTCCCACTTTTTTATTATGTCCCTTTCTTTCCGGTTCTACCTTGGACCTGCAGAATCACCAGGCCACCAGGCTGGTGAGAAATTCACATTCCTGGGGCAGGCCTCTGGACAAACATTAGCAAACACCCACCCGGGACTCACTTCGGTGCCCCAGGCTAATGTGGAGATTTCAAACCCACGTGGATTTGGAGGCAGGGGTGTCATTACTGACAAAACCAAACGAAACCAAAAACCTCAAAACTGATCAGACAAAGGAAGGCTTGGCCTTGCGTGAGATGTATGTAAAGCGTCCAGCATCTACGCACTCACTGAAAGGCAGGAGTTTAGCAGATGTTGTTATTAGCATCCTCAGGGCTGATCATGGTGATTCCTGACTTAGGGAACGCACGTAAGGTAAACCCACTTTCTTCGTACGTCAGCCCAGCCGCTCTTTGACACTCACCGCCCGGAACCTCCCGCTGGTCTTTCAGCATTAATATTGTGGCATTAAGAAATTTAATTATAAAATTATTTCAAACGGCTGCTTTTTCTGTCTTCCATTCTAAGTGTTAATAATTGGCTCAGTTAATTTGATTCACTTAATGTCAGTGATTCAATATAATCTCACCCAGGATCCTTCCTTTACTGAGAAATAAGCTTGTTGTTAACCTCCATTTACCAATCTGCTCCCAGTTATGCAAGGGCTCTGTAAACCTGAGAGGTATGATATGAACGAACCCAGACAGAGTTGTCATAGGGAACAGCAAACTCCAGCAATTAACACTCCGGCTCAAGCGTGGTGAATCCCTCTGGCATTCCCTTGAGCTCTGTGAATCGGCATCAGTTTATCGGATGCCACTTTTCCTCCAGAAAAATTTTATGTACTTTGAAAACAAAGTAATATACTGTACAATGGGAGGACAGCAGAGTCCAGCAAAGGAAAGTCTGTATCACAAAGGAGAGTGTTTCACCCCAGTTGCTGGAGACAAGATCTGTTTTTTGTAGCCATGGGAACTTAGGTCTCTGAGTGGGTCCTGCCATCTAAGCTCTGTGACAAGTTACTTAACAGAACTACGCCTTAGCTCCTCGTCTATAAATTGGAAATGTTGGTGTCTTCCGCTGTTACTATTATATTGTGAAAAGACAGTTCCGTGTGTATGCAGTCACGTGCACACATAGGCTATAATGATACTTGCTTTTCATTGGCGTTCACAACTTTAACTTTTAAAAATTTTCCTATTTAAAACACAGCATTGACCTTTTCCCCCACTCTTACAAAATCAACCAAAAAGGGCTGGAAATTAAGAGAAGTGTATCCTATAAAAAATGCCACGTGCACTCCAAGTTCCCAAGCTTTCTCCAGCCCACGCACCCCCACATCGTAACAGCCGCTGAAATGAATAACAGATACGGCAAGGTGTGGCCCCTGCTGCTGAGGGCTGGATGCCTCTTGGCTGACGTCCTGCTTAGGCAAGATGCAAGAGGTGAATGCTGAAGCAGTAGAGCCCCCTTGAGAAGGCTCCAACATTCACTGCCTATTAAATAAGCAGTGTCCTTTATCGTGTTAATTTCCTGACAGTTGTCAGCATTTCCTACTTGCCAAATGACAGACAAGCAGAAAACCAGGTTTCAGAAGTACGTTCATTTATAAATAAAGTCTCTCCTGAGTCCTCACCTTTCTTCCCATCCCTCTGCTATCGCCTTCAGTCAGACCCTCACGGGCCCACCCCCAAGACAGCTGGCACAGACTCCTAGCTTGACTCCCGCTTCTATCTGCCTCACCTCTGATTCAGTTTCTCCCATGCTCGAAAATTTTGTTACGCGCTTCTTACCAAATCCAGTATGCAGTGATTTGAAACAACGTAGACTGGGGGATGCCTTTCCAGCTTTATCCCGCACCGGTCCCTGGTACTTAACACTTCCCACGACATGCCCATGGTTTCCTGCTGTGGGACATGCCCGTTTCTCTCTCCCGTCCTCCTCCTCTTTTCAAACTGTACTCTAGTTCCGTAATCATTTCCGTTGTCACGTGCTCCCTGCCGGCTTCCCTCGATGCAGCTCTCTCTTCTTGGACTTCCATCATGTTAAGGTACATCCTGGCCTTCATCTCGTTTTGCCTCAGTTAATGTTTTGTTGTTGTTTGTCTTAGTTAACGTTTATTCTTGACTGTGAGATCTCTGCAGGGGATCGGAGTTTACCTGTTTCTCTGTGCCTCACAGTGCCAAGCACAGGGCCTTTTTATCTAGAAAGTGTTAATAAATATTCCTAATTTCAACTAAATGTATGCACACATAGGAAGTGTGATTTAATGTAAGCATAAGGAATCAAAATGATTACTCTATGGTCAGCGTGTGTACATATGCAGAAAATTTAAAACAATCTCACTCCCTAGGTTGTCCAGGCTGGAGAGACACAGTACCTGTAGAAATCAGAATTAGGGACTCTGCACTTTTGTCTAACTTTCTGGGGATAGAACAGGCCTGGCTTATGTCTATCATTCAGCTCACGGATATTCTGCATGCTGATCGGAATGCATTAGAGCACAGCAGTTAGGAGCAGAGTAACTGAAGGGTTAAGGCATTTAACATCTCCAGGCCTGTTTCCTCTGTAAAATGAGAAGGAAGATAGTAATAGCACCCATTTCACAGAGGAGCTCCAAGAATTAAAGAAGTTAATGCATGCAAATTGCTCAGCATAGGGCCCTGCATAAAACATGTGCTCAAGACTTAAGTTATTATCGTTTTCTGTATTGTTGGTGGGTAAGGATGAGCAAAATGTGAGGGCTCCTCAGCTCTTCTGCAATACAGCCACACACTGCATAGCAATGTTTTGGGCAACAACAGTCTGCATATAAGATGA
>CAUYRT010011145.1:0-44914 GCA_963574885.1 Lepilemur ruficaudatus | reverse complement strand
CAGTACTGTCCCGTGGCCTGTTAGGAACCAGGGCATAGCAGGAAGTGAGCAAGCGCTCCGCATCGCTCACATCACCTCCTGAACTTCGCCTCCTGTCAGATCAGCAGCAGCATTAGATCCTCATAGGAGTATTAACACTACCGTAAACTGCACATGCGAGGGATCTAGGTTACGTGCTCCTTATGAGAATCTAATGCCTGGTGATCTGAGGTGGAGCTGAGGCAGTGATGCTAGTGCTGGGGAGCAGCTGCAAATACAGATTATCATTAGCAGAGACGTTTGACAGCACAGAGACCATAATAAATCAACTGCTTGCAGACTCAAATCAAAACCCTATCAATGAGTGGCAAGAGACAATGTAATAATAATAGAAATAAAGTGCCCAATAAATGTAATGTGCTCGAATCGTCCTGAAACCATGCCCCCACCCAGATCCATAGAAAAACTATCTTCCATGAAACTAGTCCCTGGTGCCAAAAAGGTTGGGGATCGCTGCTCTAAATCATAAATATTCTAGTTATGTGAATATGAATATTTATAGTGGAATGCATGCAAAAAATAAAAATATAAAGAAAGCCAATCTATACTATCCCTTCTTTTCTTATTTAGTAAAAATAAATGGGAGGAATAAAAGAACCTAGTTTTTAAGTGGGCAAAGAACTTGAACAGACATTTCTCCAAAGATGATATATAAACTGCTAATCAGCACCGGAGAAGATGCTCAACATCATTACTCATTAGGGAAAGGCAAATCACAACCACAATGAGTCTATTTCACACCCACTAGGATGGTTAGAATGAAAAAGACAGATATTAACAAGTGTTAACAAGGATGCAGAGAAACTGGAACCTTCATATATTGGTGGTGGAACTGCAAAATGGTATAGCTGCATTGGAAAACAATTTGTTGGTTTCTCAACATATTAAACGCAGAGTTACCACATGATGCAGCAATTCTACTCCTAGGTATATACTCAAGAGAACTAAAAACACATTTCAACACAAAAGTCCATAGCCAAAAACTATTCATTATTCATAATAGCCAAAATATAGAAACAGCCTAAATATTCATCAATTAATGAATAGATAAATAAAATGTGACATATCCATATAATGGAATATTACCCAGCAGTAAGAATGAAGTACTGATTTATGCTGTGATGCAAATAAACCTTAAAAATATAACGAATGGCAAAATACAATCACAAACGCTACAAATTGTATGATTGCATTTATATGAAATATCTAGAATAGGAAAATCAATAGAAATAGGAAATAGATTAGTGGTTGCCAGGGACAAAGAAGGGAAGGATGACTAATGACTATTGATGGGTATGAAATTTCTTTTGGGGGTGATGAAAATGTTCTGAAATTAGGTAGTGGTAATAGCTGTGCAACTTAGTGAATATACGAAAAACCAATGAATTTTACAATTTAAAAGGGTGAAATTTATAGTATATAAATGTCTCAGTAAAGCTGTTCTTTAAAAAATGGAGGAGCAAAATTATGAACTTTTTTTCCTCTATGACAGTTCCATTTTTTTCCCTCTATAAATGCAAAATTTTAAGGATGATCTCACAACATGGAAAGTGATTATTTTTCCAGGTTACATGTCATTTTCCCTGATTTAGGAAAACTTTTCAGTCCTTCAGAATACTAGTTTTCCCTTACAAATTTCTGGTAAGCATCTGCTATAGTTTGGTTTGTCTGACCCACCAAATCCCATGTTGAAATTTGATTCCCAATGTTGGAGGTGGGCCTAATGGGAGTTGTTTGGGCCATGGGGGTGGATCCCTCATGAGTACCTGGGTGCCCTCCTCAGGAAAACGAGTTCTCCCTCTATTAGTTCCTACAAGAACTAGTTGTCAAAAGAGCCTGGCACCTTCCTCTGCATGTGTGCACACTCTCCGCTCTCTCTCAGGCATACACGTGTGCTATCTACCTCTCTCTCTCTCCCCACTCTCCCTCTCTCGACATGTGATCTCTGCACAGGCCTTCTCCCCTTCCTCTTCCACCATGAATGGAAGTAGCCTGAAGCTCTCACCAGAAGCAGATGCTGGTGCTATGCTTCTAGTATAGTCTGCAGAACCGTGAGCAAAATAAACCACTTTCCGTATAAATTACGCAGCCTCAGGTATTCTTTTATAGCAATACAAATGGACTAAGACAGCATCCTTACGCATTCCACAGATATCTATTAAACAACAGAGAGCATCAAAAGTTGTATTGTCAAGGGAGAATTAATAGGAAGTACTATCTTACTGTCTTTATTCTTGAGGTGCTTAAAATCTAATTGGAAAAATCACTTAATATATTTAGGTCTCAGTTTCACCACCTGTAAATAGATTCATGACTTCTTTAGAATCCATTTTCATCTCAAAAGTTCTATGATTTTATCAGCTCTACAACAGAGAAGAGTTAAACTTGTTAAATTCCTCTCTGCTTGTAGTCCTAAAACTTTTAACTACAATTTACCAGAAAGTGCGCCTTGGTCGTAATAATGATTACCTGTAATCAGACGGACAGTGGACATTTCTGTGCGAGCCTATTATAGAAGTTCTATTCTAGGTCAACAGTTAGAGTGATTAAATTGTTTATTAAGACCTTTAGGCATTTAAAATAATCACACCACAGGGTGAGAAGGAGGAAAAAAATAATTAACTCCTTTCATTCACCACTGATTATAAGGTACTTCCAACAGAGGTTAAATAATCACCTCATGGGTCTAACACCACAACCATTTCACCCGCTGAAATCCCAGCGTCCCCCAAATTACCTTATTTTTCTGATATAAGACTAAACCCAGGTATTTAATAAAAGAACCACCAGATCCTTAGGAGAAGGTCTCCGGTTTGAACAGGAAAAGAGACAAGAAGGTTATGGGGACCTAAAACCCCCTTGCCCCCCACCTCTTTGTAGCAACTTCAAATTGAATTATTTGTTTGGTTCTCAAGATTTTTATCATCGTGGCCCGATGTTAAGGAAAACCGAGGTTATCATATACTTAAAATGAGTTTAGTTTTAAAAGGGCATTTGCCAAAAAAGGTTCAAAATATAAAATGAGACATTAGGAAACAGTGACATCAATTTTTACTAAAGTGATAAAAATCACTTCTCTAACAGGCAATGTTCAGCATAATTTCGCAGGCAATTTATGATATTATTACCATGAATGAGACAACTGTTAACCACTAAATAAGCAGTAATCATTACCTTTCTACTTCACTGTATCCTTTTTTGCCTTTTCTTCTACAAATGCCCTAGACTTAAAAATAGTATCAAATAACACTGTTAGTTTTTCCTCAGTAACATTCAGTGCTAAAAAGACAGTCAATTCTGACATACCTCAGATGGTTTCTTAAACCAACTGCTTATTAAAATCAGATGAATTAATTTTACTTTCTCAAGCCTTTATCTTACAAATAAAGATTTACTAAACACCCTACCATCACCAAACACTTAGCCTTCCTATGGGCTGCTGTAACAAATTACCACAGTCTCAGTGGCTTAAAACAACAGAAATTTATTCTCTCACAGTTCTGGAGGCCAGAAGTCCAAAATCATTACCGCTGGGCCAAAATCAATGTGTCAGCAGGGCTGTGCTCTCTCCAGAGGCTCTAGAAGAGAGTCCTTGTCTCTTGCAGCTTCTACCAGCATGCCTTACCTCATGGATGCATCGGTCCAATTTTCAAGACCAACATCTCCAAATCTATTTCTGCTCCATCTTCACATCGTCTTTTAAGTGTGTGTGGTAAAACCTTCCTCTGCCTCCCTCCTCCCAGGACACATGTGATTGCATTTAGGGCCCATCCTGGTAATCCAGGATAATCCCTTCATCTCAAGATCCTTAAATTAATCACATCTGCAAAGATCCTAAATCTATGCAAGGTGATGTTTGCAGGTTCTATGGCTTAAGACCTAATATCTTTAAGGGGGTCATTTTTTTAGCTTACCACCATCCACCCTCTGGCCTCAAAGATCCACATCTGTCCCACATGCAAAATATATTCACCCTCTCCCAACATCCCCACAAGTATCAACCCATTACAGAATTAACTCAAGTGCAAACTCTCATCTAAACAGTATTATCTCAAAATCCTCCAAATCTTATCCTCTAAATCCAGCATGAGTGAGATTCTGGGTATGATCCATCCTGAGTCACTTCTAGATATTTACCACACAAAGCATGATATACAAATGCTTACAGCACCTTTATCTGCATTGGAAAGGACACAAACATCCCTCAACCGGGAAATGGATAAATGAACTGATACATCCTGCAATAATGCAAGCAACACTACGGAAAAATCGCAAATGTGTGTAAGTAAAAGAAGCCAAACTCAATGGCTATCTACCCACATGATTCCATTTCTATGGCATTCTGGAAAAGGAAAACTATAGCAACAGAAAGCAGATCAGTGGTTCTTAGGTGCTAAGGCTGGGGAGGAATTGACCACAGAAGGAAAAATGGGAATTTTAAGGGGCGACAGATGTGATACATGAGTTTAACATCTTGATAGCGACAGTGGTTACATGACCCCATGTATTTGTCAAAACTAACAGAACTGTATAGAAAAAGAGTGAATTTAACTGTATGTAAAACAATAATAAATCTAATAAAAATTGAAAAAAAGTAATATTTACAGTTTCCACACATTTACTTTAGCCAGTGTTCCATAAACACATGCTGGCCTGGTACCAAAAACGAATTTATATGCATTGCATATATATAATATTTAATATATATAATTTTGACTACATATCTAATATATTTTAATTTTAATATATAAATATATATCCGATGATAATAACCACAGAGAAAAATATGTCTAATGCAAAATATATAATCTATAAAGACAAATACACTACTTTTTGCAGTTTACCTTGAATAAATTTACAGATTGTAATCTCATCAAAAATATGTAAATTTGACAAAAAAGACAACAAAATAATCCAGTAATTAAATATAAGAGTTAAGGAAAAATCCTCTAAAATCAGTGACAATATTGATATGAGAAATTGAAACAAGACTCAGGCCACAGGTAAGTGATTCTCAAATCACCTTGAAAGATTAATGGGTATTATGGACTGAATGTTTATGTCCCCCCAAAATTCACAAGTTGAAGCCCCAATCCCCAATGTGATGGTATTTGGAGATGGGGACATTAGTAGGTAATTAGCATTAGATGAGGTCATGAGGGTGGAGTCCTCACGATGGAACTAGTAGCCTTAAGAAGAGAAGGGGTCATAGCATGCACCTGGAGTGCCAGCACTAGGAAGACTGAGACAGGAGGCTCTCTCAAGCCCAGGAGTTCTGGGCTGTTAGTGAATGATGCGTCAATATGATGCCACTAGGAGCAAGTGAAGGAGTGCTACCAGGTTGCCTAAGGAAGGGTGAACTGGCCGAGGTCCTGTGCTGCCTGGGCAACACAGCAAGACTCCATCTCTTGGAAAAAAAAAAAAAAAAGAAGGGAAGAAATGAAAAACAGAGATGAGATCCCCATGCATTCAGTGAGAAAGGCCAAGTGAGGACACAACAGGTAGGTGGCCATCCGCAAGCCAGGAAGAGGGCCCTCACCAGAACCTGACCATGGTGGCACCCTAATCTCAAACTTCCAGCCTGCAGAACTTGTAAGAAAATAAATTTCTGTTGTGTAAGCCACACAATCTATGGTATTTTGCTATGGCATCTTGAGCAGACTAAGGCACTAGGCATCCTTACATAATGGGCCACACTTTGAGAATTGATGATTAATTATTCACTCCTCCAATATTCCCTGCTAGCCAATTAATTCTTCAAGTTCTAGGGCTCGGCCAGGTCCTCTCTTGAGTTTAACTCTGAGTCTCTTCCACAGCAAACCAAATTGGTGCCTGCATCAGCTTAGTTACACACATTGAGTTTTACAAAGCAATCTAATTTTACTCCATGGTGTCCATTTTTTTTTTCCTCTGAATTTCAAACATTTTCTGGTTTTGCTTATACAGAAAATGCCTTGAATGGATCTCTCTTCTCAGGGAATTCTTCCTCATTTTATGAAGTCCTGCTAGTATACCAGTCATTCTGCTAACTATATGCCATTGTAAGTGAATGAAAATCTAGAGGCCAGATTTAATTCTGTGACCATAATACTACTAGTGTACATCTAAGAAAGGCAATTACTTTCCAATCTTTTCACAGAGTAAAATAGTTTAGAATACTGTTTAAAACCATTTAAATATTTCTATATTCTTTTTCTGTACAAAAATATATGTTATGCCTTCCTAATCTTTCTTAATAGGTTACAGAAAGCTTATATAAAATCAGTAAAAGTAATTAGCCAGTTTCACTTTATAATTGCTATAACTTATAAAGATTGTAGACATAACTACCATCTTTACCACTTTCTTCCCAAATAAATTCTCAGATATATTACCATAATTGTGTTAATAATCTCATTCTTTTTCCATGTCTCCTATCCCCAACTTCCATCCCTACCAATAATTACCAAATTCATGCTTTTCATTTAAGAAATGCAGGAATTGGCATAAAAGTACCTTCCTGAATAGGCAGTTCCTTTAAATAGCCTCAGTAGTGCTCTTATGCGGTCAGGCAAACTATTTGATGCCTCAACATGACATGTTTTTCCCACTGCATTAGTTTGAAAACACTGTAGATCTTCAATCTTCTCTAGAAACATCATCATCATCATGATATGGACTATAATTATTCTATAACCACCCACTTTAATAATAAATGCTGACAATGTTAAAACAACAAATGGAATGCCTTACAATACATTAAGTTCTTCTTTTATTAAACACAAAATTTTAAATCTTACCACAAGCCTTTTATTCTCAATTCACAAAGAAATCCTTTTGGCAGTTAATCTCAGAACACTTAATGTCATTCACTTCAATAAAACCAATCTTAGATGGTTGTAAATGTCTTCCCTACTTGTCTATGTGTCTTAAGAGAAACGAGAGAGTGAGCAGACATGGAGTTCAGTCACCAAGACTATGCACAACACAATGAGGCTTTGTTATACGTTACCTTTTGCTAGAATATCCTATTTGCAACTTTTTCCCATTTCTGTTGAACTCTAATAAAGAGCAGGTGCTCAATAAATACCTACTGACATGGTGATCATGATAATGAAGATAGTAACATTGAGGGAATGCTTATTAGGTACTAAGTACTATTTCATTTAATCATCATCATTATAATGATAAAATTACTGTTATTATTTATAAAATTGAGGGATAGGGGTGAAGTACCTTATCCAAATCAACAAAACCATGAAGTGAACACAGGCACTTTGGTCTTAGACCCTAGGTTCTTAATCACTGCCTCCAAATGGTCAAACAAAAGTACTTTCAAGGACCAGTACTCTAACGTATTACAAGATTCTTAGTTGTCAACAACTAAATGTACTCCATCTAGTTTTAACAAAAAAAGAAAATGTACTACAGGTTTTAGATAGTTCATGGAATCCCCTGTAGGACCAGACAGTGAGTACAGAGGGCTCAAAACCAAGAACAACGTTCAAACACACGACAGGAGCCCTCCCATCAGACATGGCAGCACCCTGCAGGACCCTGTCCAGAGGACTAGGAGTTCTACCCTGGGGCCTCAGACCACTGGTCACTCCCACTGCAACACTTGCCAAAAGAATGCATCCTGCACACCATCATAGTTCTCCAGTTACTGTTAAAGTTCAACTTGCAGATCTGAATTCATCACTCAGTAAAATTAACATGCAACTATTGGCTGTAAATGAATACATTTTTAGCTAATAATTTGAAGTGAAAAGATATATAAAGTCATATTTACACTATGTTCACAATTACAGTTTTAAGGTAAATCTATGCCTAAGGTCCAAAAGAGAAAACACAGTTGTAAAAAATATAAGGACTTGAGGTTACAGGTGATTTCTTTATCCTTTTTCCCCCTAATTTTAATGTTACTTATATAATAAAATTCAGAGTGGGAAAATATACATTTTCCTGGACATATATACGATATCCTAAAAACGTGACACCACCAACCAAAAAACACAAAATTCACATCCTGCAACAGCCCCCTATTCCATAGAACTACAGCTTATATTGTATTAGATTACATTGGAGTTTCCTCAGTTCGTGCCCGGGATATTAGTAGCCCCAAAGAATCGTGTGTCTCAATATTCAAAAAAGCCTGATTTCAATATAAGAAGCTCAAATTCTCTTTTCAGCATGAAATGACTTCCAGAGGTCTGCACTCCCTCCCCAGATCAGACGAGGCCAGAGGCTGCCTTCCCTGACACAAAGGCTAATGTCATTCAAGAGAGGACTCAACTGGGGAATTGTTCATTGCACCTGCCTAGAAGTGCCAGGCTCCACCTGGTGCCTACTATAGCTACTTGACCTCACCTTAGGGTCTGTCCACGACTGACTTCCAGACCAACCCTAACCTTAGGCAGGAAGAAGATGAGTAGCTTTGGCCAAATACTCTGGTGCCCAGGGTTAAGTCCCATTTGCTGTTGCACCAGCATATTTCCTCAAGTTCAGGCCCACAGGTCCCTGAGGTAAAATACAGTCTGCTTCCCAGCTTTTTTGTGTATGGGGATCTTGTCTTTATAAACCTATCTAGTATTACAGTCACTCAAGAATCTGCTCATTCCAGGAACCCATCCCCAAGGCCAGCCTGACTGCTGGGCCCTCCTCCTGACAACAGAGCTACCCACGGCTGCTGTGCTGTTGTGAACACTGCCTCTCTCTACTCCACACTGTCCTGCCCCCAAGACACCTGCTTTGGTTTCCTTCAAGCTGTTCTATGCCAGTTCAAGTATAGAGAGAGAGGTCTATAGGCAGGTCCAATCATCTCTACCCCTCCCTCAAGCCTACTCCGTTCTACTAACGAAAACTGGGTCCCGCCACCTTTGTCCTACATGATAAAATGCTAGAAAATCTATTTTGAATACAAACTCTTTCCATTAGGGAACATATATTGAAATCTGCTTTTAAGCATAAGCACAACAAAAAAGATCAAAAACAGGTGACATTGTAACAAAAGAAACAAACACTTTATTTCCAAAACTTTTTCCCTTCTAGTTTTCCACACACAAAGTTCTAACTCCTTATAGGTAGTCACCATTTCAACGAATTGTGTCAAATGAAAAGGGAAAAAGAAAGATACATTCACCATGAGGCTAATTTATGATCTCACTAAATCCAGCAGACTGAAGGATTTCATTTAGTCTATCATGAATTCTTAGACCAAAGTAATTCTATTAAAAGCCCTTGGGAAGAAAAAAAAAAACCCTGAACTTGTTAGGTCAGCCAACAAAAGCTTTCCCTAAATATTATAATTACATTAGATCCTGCCCTTCCCACAGTTTTGAGGAGCTAACTTCAAGGAATTTGCCCTTCTAAATAGGAGGACAACAGAATTAATGTTTTTAATGAATTTTCTTTCTGAAATTTAAATGATAAAAAAGATATGATACTTTACAATTTCATATACATTATATTCTTATAACAATACTGGGTATCAGTTGGACAAGGCTGATAATTAATATATGCAGATTAAAAAAATGTAGGCTTAGAAAAAATTACCAAAACATACACAGAAGCATTTAGGTCCTAAAGGATAGAGCCTCTCAAAACTCAGTGTTGCAACTCCAAGTCCCTGAGACCCAGCTCCTACCAGCTCACCTTCCACATTGTCTAAGGTGTACCCTCATCCTCATGGTTAGGAGATTGGGCCTGGCTCCCACACAGTGAGATGAAGGAAGAGTCAATATCATGCTGCTTACATTTTTCTGCACACTTATCTATTTTCCTTTATTGATGCTCTCTCTCTGTCCTCTGACTAGTCCAATGTTAGACTCGGTTGAAACACTGCAAAGGCAAATGTTCTCCTTCAGAATTGAACCTGAAATAAAAATATGAAGGAGAATACCTGGGAATTTCCAAAACGACTACATTAAACCTGAACTGTACCAGAATTCTGACAATTACACAATGCCCCAAGAAGAAAACCAGAGGAAAAACAACATGTGGCTTCAAACCAAAAAACAAAAAAATTGAGAAAGCCTGTGTTTTTAAAATCTAAATTTTAAGCATTCAAAGATGTAAGTAGAAGGCTCTTTCGCTGGCTGATGGGGGGCACTAGCACTGCTGTTTCAAGGGCTCCCGATAGAATTGTTTTGGTCTAAGAGTTCATGAAACCCTTCAGACTTCTGGATTTAGTGAGCCCATAAATAAGTCTCATGCTGAATTTTAATTTAAAGTAGTCTTCTTTTCTTCATTTGCTTTCCCATTAGCCTCTGAGCTCTTTAGAGCAGGGAGTCTTTCTATCTTTGCATTTTTTTTAACTTTGTATCATCAATATTTAGCATGGTGCCTGGCACAAGTAACTTTTCAAGTGATGACTTAATGAAGAATGATCTTCCATCCTCTCACTCCTAAACATCGCCATAGCAAACACACACATTCATTTTAAGGGAAAATGCAGGAATATTGCAACTCATTGATGCAGAGAATAAATATTCACTAAGACAATACATGAACACATAACAGAGATGCCACTGCTAAAGAAGACTTTTTTCCCCCAAAACCATAGTACCTGCTAATTAGTGATTTTAAGCTTCAAAGAAGACTGAGAGAGTGTGTTACCAATTTATTTTTAAGGCCCAGAAATTTTGGCCATATCAAATATTAAATACAAGAGAAAAAAATGGTATGATTTGGACTTTGCGGTCACTTTGAGAAAATGCCTACAACATCACAAAGTTCATAACAACCAACTGTTAATTTTTAAAAAGACATTGATAAATAGTGAGAACAATGGAAACGTTTTTTCAGGGAAACATGTCCATGGCCACACGAAGAATAGGATGCCTGAAAAGAGCACTGTGACTTGTTCCTTATATAATTAGTTATCTCACCCTAACTCAACTCCTTATCTTTACAACATCCAGGAAGGTAACACAAACTAGTCATTGCAGGAAACCTGTGAAAGTCACATTTAAGCCTTGACTCAATGAGACCAAGTCCAGAGGGATGCAGAGATGCTACGTATTATAAAGTACTCATTAAGGTATTACAAAGTACTTACTGAAAGGCTACACGGCTCACCAGCATCAGTAAGGCACGCATTTTAAATAGCTCTGAATATGGTGAGAAACTCGGTCTGATGCAGCCACAATCTGATCTTACACTCCAGGAATCCAATCTGATAAAACCCAGCACCTCTAACTCTATATCAGATGGGGCGAGGTTCAGCTACAAGGGACAGAAAATCTAATCCAAAATAACTACGGATTATACAGGACAGAAATTTTTATCTTTTCCAGTAAAATCTGTATCTTCCAGCAGAGCAATTTTGCTGCAGGAAGTCTTCAGGATCCAAGTTCGTCACTCTATCTCCACCGTGCAGCCCTCACCTCCCACAGTTTAGTCTGTGGCATCTGCGTTCCAGACAGTAGGACTACAAAACAACCCTGAAAGAGAGACAAGGGCTGTCTCGTAAGGAAGACTCCACATGAAATTTTACGAAGCTGCCACGTGAAACTTACTTTGCAATAGCCAGAACTCTGTCCCACAACCATGAAGACTACGAGGGAGTCTCTGTTCTCGAAAGTCATATTTCTAGTCCAAAATTGAGGATTCTATCACACTGAAAGAACAGGGAAACAGACCTACAGTTTCTGCCATAAGCACAGCACTCTATTCAAATGAACTCAATAATCATAAATGAAGCTGTTATAATTACCAACAAGGCACCACGGCTAAAAGTTTACTCACCACTTCAAAGTTGTCTTGATTCCCTTACCTCCTATTTAATAAATCCAAACCATTTTAAATGCTAAGTATATGTTATTCCTTCCTTTGAGAAATTACAGTGAATTTCATTTCACAAATACCATTGGCAAATAACAGAATAAAACAATTTGATATTCATTTGGTAAGAGGCAAAAGCCTTGCTGACATTTTTAGTTCAAAATACAATCTCTTACAGTAAAATATTTGCCAACTTTAGGAATGAAGTAGTTGATTCCCAAAACACAAGCTTTTTTCTCCTCTCTTTAATAATACTGAGAAAAATTTTAAAGTGACTGATTTTTATGATGTATGGACATTTCATTTCATTTCAAAAAAGATGTAGGTATACCTGAATTCACTGAACCAACCCATGATGATTTTGTATAAATCTTCTCAGTCTCTCCGCATTAAATCCAGCAATGCTGTACATTAAATAAGTACACATTTAGAAGTCTCTCCTAATAGGTGGTCAGTTCATTCATTCAGTATTTCAACAAGTATTTATCAAGCAGCTGTTTGTTGACACATTCCATGTGCTGGAGAGTGGAGTCTCAAAAAGTATACTACACAGGACTCAGCCTCCCCAGGCATTATACATTCAAAAGGTATTTCTTCTACTGAGTACAAAACGTAGTTACTTTCAAAACTGAAGAACTCCCTACTGTCTATTTCAGTATAGTGAACAGCTATCCTGTCCAGTAAGAACAGATTCTCTAACTGTACCTACACAAATTTCTAAGAAGTGATGAAACAAGGAAAAAGAAAAAAACCTTCTTACAATAAGTTCTTTCAAATGACTTGTTAAAAGGATCTTGCTAAGGATGGTACGCAGATAATGCGGGTAACAGAACGCTAAGAGAATGAGTCAGAAGCGTCATCACTCTTGAAACCTTGACTCTGAATTTGGTCTAAAACTTCTATACATTTTTAGTGACATGTGAGAACAGATGATGCTGTAACACATGAAAATTGCAACATTTAAAATTCATAGTAGAAGAAAACCATTACTTTCCCCATTGGACCCCTTGAACTTTAATAATGTCTGACCTGGTTGGCCAATAAGTTCTAAAAGCAGACAGAGGAAAACTGCCAATAGTAGATACTGCTGGAATGATTTTTCATTTAGAAAGATGCTATAAGTTCTCTTAAAACAACAGCCATCAGAGAGGGCAGGTACCTTTGTCTGTACAAAATAGAATTCGGCTAAAAACTAGACTTCATATATTCTTATTATTCTTACAAATAAATTAAAAATAAACAAACACACATATACACACACTCACAGACAGTTATATATGCACCAGTCCAAATCAAAGATAAAGTGTGGCAAAAAGTAGATGTGAAAGAAAGCAATTCTTTTTTTCCCCAAGATAAACGGCACAAAAGCCAACATCTCATTAACTATCCAAAGGAGATGATATACTACACAACTGCAACTAGATAATCACACATTTATAATTTTCACATTACACAATTGAAAAGATTTATAAAGGCACAATTTAAGAGTCTGCCTTGCTTAAGTCACTTGAAAGAAGCAAAGTGACAAGAGGAACAAGCAATTAGGTGCTTCTCCACAATACCACAATTCCAAGTGGCTTTCTACATGCCCCCTTGTTATAGTCAAATATCATTTCAACATGCAATTATCCCTGTGCTTTGATGCAGTTGTCATCTGTTTTGTTTTTAATGCAAATACCTGCCTACTGATTGAAAGTTTCCCATATTATGGTTTGTGAACTGTTTGTTAGATTTTTCTTATAAACTACTTTAACAATATATTCAATCTTTGAGACCCCTGAGATAGTATTCAGCCGGAGTAGCTCAAGGATGCATGCCACGCTCTGAAAAGTCAGAGAGCTAAAGTATGTGGTCACATAGAGAGTTGTACAAGGGAGAAGCTCTCATTTAATTTCTGTCCCAGAGACTACAGAAAGTTTCTTTTCACAGCTTTACAAAAACACTAGCCTTCAGATTAGCTGGGCATTATCCTGGCACTATATCCTTGAAAGCTTTTACACAGCCCTCATTTATCTTTACAGCATCTCTGTGTAAAGAAAAACAGGAGCTCTTGATATCCACATGTACAAACTGGAGCCCCAAGACGGTAAGTGACTTGCCCAGGGCCATATTGTTAGCACTGCAGCAAAACTGGCTTTGGAAACCAGAGCTCAGACCTGAATCTGGTGGTCCAGGAAGGTTGCTGGACCCTTCCCAAGGCTCACCTAAAGGGATCCATATCATAAACCATACCTGATTAATCACATTTTAAATGCAATAAAATGCATTTTAAGTGTTTAAGTGTTTTCATTTTAAGCTGATGGATTCCCAATTCTTTACAAGTATAGTTATTTTTTTAAATCATACTTTTACTGACTTGCACAATTTTTATTTTTAGCATCTTACTAACATAGCTCATACCAAACGGTCACTTAATTTATATATAATCAAGATATACTTATGTGCATAATTTTAAAAGGCAAAGTAAAAAGGGAAAATATTAAAACATGCCCAACCTTTAAAGATATATTTAGGAGATTGCTTGCCAAGTATTATTATTTTTAATTTAACATATTATCTAAAGAAAAATAACTTTTACCAAAACAGTGCCTCAAACAATAAGAACTTACTAAGAGTGATAACATTTTCCTTATAAGAGGGTTACAGATATCTTTGTATTGACCTTGTGTATCTTCCTTCTGGAACAAGATACTTTTAAAAGAATAACTTTTGCGGACAGCATCAAGGAACGAAAAAGAGAACAACAGACCAGGAGAAAATATTTGCAAACCATAGATATATGGGACTCATATCTAGAATATGTAAAGAACTCTCACAACTCAACAACAAAAAGACAATTTAATTTAAAAATGGGCAAAGAATGTGAAAAGATATTTCTCCAAAGAAGAAATATGAACAGCCAAAAAGCACATAAAAAGCTTCTCAACGTCATTAATCATTGAGTAAATAGAAATCAAAGCCACAGTGGAATAAGACTTCATGCCCACTAGGATGGCTATGATCAAAAAGACAGACAATGCATAAGCGTTGTTGAGGATGCTGAGAAAGTGAAAGTCTCGTACATTACTGCTGGGAATGTAAAATGGTACAGCCACTTTGGAAAACAGGTTGACAGTTTCTTAAAATGTTAAAACCATATGATCCAGAAATTCTACTCCAGAGTATCTACCCAGGAGAAATAAAAACATATATTGACACAAAAATTTACATACTAATGTTTACAGAAGCATTATTCATAATTGCCAAAAAGTGGAAACAACCAAATATCTACAAACTAATGAATGGATGAACAGAGTGCAGTATATTCAGCAATAAAAAAGAAGGTAACAATATAAATGAACCTCAAAGATATCATGTTAAGTTTAAAAAGCCAGTCATATTGTATACTACTACTTATAGGAAATGTCCAGATAGGCAAATCTATGGAGACAGATAGCATTACAGAGCAGTGGTTGCCTAGGGCTGAGATGAGCAAAGGAGGGGGAATGAGGAGTGACCGCTAATGGGAACCAGGTTTCTTTTTGGGGTGATGAAATGTTCTGGAATTAGATAATGATGAAGGTTGCAGAAAGTTTGTGAATACACAAAGACCATTGAAGTGTAAATCGTATCTCCGTAAGAAAAATTACAACGGAAAGAAAAGAATACTTATGTAACATATAATAAATTTAATTTAAAACTAGAACAAAGGAAGGAAGAACAGAAGGGAGGGAGGCAGGAGAATGGAGAAGGGAGGGAGGCTAGGAGAGAGGGAAAGAAAGAGAGAAACACACACAGACAGCTCTCAAAGAAGAGAGCTGATCGTGATCAAGAGCCTGCTTCTAGTGGAACCAGGCCTGAGATGAAGGCAGCCACAAGCACATCAGGTCACAGGAAGTAAAGTATTTTATTTTACATTCTATTTTGGAGAGCACTTTTTTTAAACTAATAAATTTGGCATTTCCCACAACTTATTTTAAATACTGTAAAATTACCTCTTCATGTTCTCCTGTGAACTACATCACTAATGTTTTTCATGTTTTATTTCCCTGAGATACCAGACAAGGTGATATTTCCATTGAACACAATTCTGGTCCTCAAACTGTCCACACCTAGGATGACACTTCCCACCCACCCGACAATCTGATAAGGTATTATAAGAGTAATAAGAAATAATGGCGATCACTGGAAGATCATTCCAGTTCATTTTCAATGGGTACGAAGCACAATTATGCCTACTGTTCACAGATTTCCAGTGACACCTGTAATTTTAACAAACACAGAGACCAAGAGAACACCTGCTGATCAACCCAGAAAATGCCACCAAAATGGTAGTAGAGAATTAATAAATCATCTCCTACTGCTTTAAGCCCAAATTCAAAAGTCTCTCTGTGACTTCCAACATGTTTGGGTTAATCCCTAGACAGGTGGCAACCTTACTTAAAGTAAATTAACCATCACCTAATTGTACAAAAAGAGCTTGCAGATAATTGACGGGAACACAGCTAAATATGATTATGCCCTCTGGGAATATAAAATCACAAAACACCCTTAGAGGTTAAGCGAATAGTGACTTCCACAAACAGAGATTTTAATTTAACAGAAAACCTTTTTAAACAATGTTGAGGTATACAATCTTTTAAGGAGCTGAAGTAGACATCATAAGCAAGTAAATGCAGAGATACCGTGAGAGGGAATTAAATTACCCAAGACTAGTTTCACCCAGAAGCTTTTTAACCTTAATCCTGTATGGCTTATTTTGGATGATTTTTCAAGCAGATAATGAAAAGCAATTTCATTTAAGTGATGCAGTCAGAGGGTTTACCACACGAGACCCCTTTGTGATTCATGTGTCCACATCCTGATAGGGGAACCCGTATGTATCATTTGTTCATTCTTTGGGAAGCATGCTTTCCTTCATGCATGTACAGAGTCTCCTAGGGAAAAACCCAAACTTCACTTCCCTACTCTCACTCACTTCAAAAGGTAGTCAACTTTGTGGAAATGTAGTAGTCAGACTTTCTGTCATCTTCATAAGCTAAAAAGTATATTTGTACCGTCTTCCATTAAAAAGAACATAAATCACATGGAAGCCAGTATTTCCAAAATAAAGTAATCAAAAACTCTGAAATACTCATGTTCAAATAAGGTATAATTGTAAGTATATTATATAAAGTATATAACATTCCATATATTTATATATAAAATATATGTAACACTACACAATGCACAATATGCTTTGGAAAAAACCAGCATCAAGGTTATCTGTTGTGACCTCATATCAGTAGAGTGAAGGAGGCGGATGGAATTCTGGAACACGGGTAAGATAACACTCATGTCAAAATAAATAAATAAATAAACCTCCCTGTCCTCAAGCAAGCTAATGAAGCAAGTGATAAGCTACAGGTCAAATTCCCACTTCTACAATCAAAACTTATCATAGGAGCCCTTGAAAAGGGAGTGCATCTGTCATATGTTAATGACTTCAAGCCGTTCACTGAACTTCTAGGTGTACAGGAAAACTTAAATGCACTTCACAACTCCTTGTGGGTATAATTAGCCTGTTGCAATTGTTGGCAATTCTCATCCTGGGACTTTAAAAGGTCACTCCACTCTTTAAGATACCAAATTTGGAGCCACTCTCCCTTCTGGACAGATTAAGCACACCCTACAATTAGTATACAGCTGCACCTGTTGCAAAGCCTCTTTCTTCAGTGATGTAAATGGGGACAGTCAACAACATTCTAAATTCTTGAGGGATTATTAGACCTCAGAAACCAAGCTATGAGCAAATCTGATGTCTGCACTGAGGTGATGGATGGCGGTCACACCCTGACCACATGCAAAGCCACAATCTTTATTCGTTACAGACAATCTCAGCTAACATAGGCACCTCAATGACTTGACTCCCTCAATCTTATAAGCAGTCAACATGCAATTTTGCTATTCAACAGAACTAAGGTTTTCATTATCTACTTGAGTTTCTACAAAGAACAAAGAGAATTCTAGAAAAATATTTCTGAAGTACAATAACTAAAATAGCATTATTGATTTATCTAAATTTTACTAAACCATGGTGAAGGAAAAATGCTACTGATCACATGGAGGAAAATCTATTTTATGAATTTGTAGCTCAAAGCTACACAAATTCTCCTTTATTAATCCTTTACAAAAGTATTACACATTCTTCATAAATTGACAATGATAATAATTTCACTGCTATAGTATAAAATAATAACATTGATATTTAAAAGATAAAACTTTTAATGGAAATGCAGTTAGGAAAGAGGCATGAATTTAAAAAATCAGATTCATAAAGTCTGCGAAAATTTGATGTAAGTCAGTAAACCGTGGTTAAATCTTAAACATGAAGCCACAAACTAAGTTCGTCCTTCCTTCCTCCTTTCTTCTTTCCTTCCTTCCTTTCTTTTTTAAAGAAAGACAAGCACAAAGGACAGGATTCTAAAGCCTCTTTTTGCTTTAAGTCAGTGAATCTCTCACATTTTCCACTATGTAGAAAAAAACAATTCTTTGGCAGCTGATGTATGCAGCCATATACACAAAGAGAAATACTGTACAGCCTTCTTAAATTATGTTATTGTGCTCGGTAAATCTATCAGGCAAAGTCTCTTATTATCACCACAGTATATAAAATATCATCATATGTGCTTATATGATTTTTCCCCATGTATAAATTGTTTTCAAAACATAATTGGAATTAAACAAAATAGGAAAAAAACATTTTTTCAAAAGAGTTTTATACTACATTACTGTTAATTAGGTATACTTTCTTCCACATGTATCAAACAAATATGTACAAATACTTTTAAAAGAATTTGTATGTACAAATACTTTTAAAAGTATTTTGTACAAAAGTACAAAATATGTACAAATACTTTTTGTACATATTTGTACAAAATATGTACAAATACTTTTATGTACAAATACTTTTAAAAGATCAACTGAAATTATTATAAAAGTTCAATTAGTGAGACTATTTCAAAATTAGCATTCCCACTTGAATAAAGCTAGCAGGACTTGATTACATTTTTACCATTGCCCTCTAAAAATATTTTCATCTGATATTTATTTTATGGTTTTTTTTAATTTTCATAAAAAAATTCAATTAATTTTTCCTTTTTTTAATTTCTATATTGCTTTCCACAGATAATATTCACTTTAAAATTATTTTAAAAGCCATAGAAGTAAATTATAGAATTGCCAATTTTTGTTTTGCTTTGTTTTTTAGGTTTGCTGTTGGGTCTATATGGTAATCAAATTTAGAAAACTATAAATTATATTTAAATTTATTATTTACAGGCAATTAATTATAAAAAACAGCCAGGTGGCTTCCATTACATAAATTACTGTTAATGACAGAGACCTCATGCTGCTACTGTATTTAGCATTTGCATGTGTCAAGTGCACATAGCGGAGTATAACTACCCTCTTCAGGGTGGGACTCAGCACTGAAGCACCAGGCAAGCTGTCCAAGTTTCAGATCACTTGAAAACTAGTCGTTTGCATCTGAAATATTCTGAAGGTTTTAACGTTTGTTACAGGAAACCTGTAATAACATTCCGTTGAAACAGAATTCAATCAGATACATAATTACTGACATCAATAATGTTTAACAAATAATGTTTAACTACACTTAGCTATTTAAAGTCCTATCTCTGTGATTTAAACGTTACCAAAAAATGTTTAATCAATTTGCATTGAACCAAATAAGGGAACTACTGATGTCTCACAAATGGAGTTTTTAAAATGACATTTAACATATTTCCTCCCACCACAAAAACTGTGCTAAAGAAACAGACAATAACTCTCTTTTCAGGGTTCTGGTTCCCTATATTACTAGACTTTTGTAGTGATTCTTCCAACTCTATGGTAGGTATGAGTCCTTCCCAAAGAGAAAGAAGAATTTGACCTCTTTATACCGAGATAAAGCATGAGTTTCAGTGATGTATTAAATAACAGGAGAAAAGGAGCTCATGTTGTTACTCTGAATTAAATGCAATTCCTGAACAAATGCAAAGTTCACACAAAAAGTAGAGAGAAAATAAAAATAAATAACAAATAAATTTCATCCTATTTCAAACTCTATCCCAGAGGCCTAAACTAGTACCTCCACCCTCCTCTACCAATACCTCCAGAAAAAAGAGAAAGTTTTATGAAAATGCTTCTTAACCTGCAGGATAAAATTCCAGAATTACTATAGTCTTCCTCTCTAAGCAAATAATTGTTTAAATTTAACTGAAAATCTCATATTGAGCTACCTCTCTGGTATTCAATGACTAATAGTCTAATTAACGGATTATCTAACCCTTCACTTTTCTTCTTCCTCTAAGAAGTCTGCCTTATTAACAACCACCAGAGAAGTGGGTAATGGAAACAGATTAAGAGGAAATGCAGGCCAGATTATATGCCTATAATCCCAGCACTTTTAGAAGCAGAGGCAGGAACACTGTATGAGCTCAGGAGTTCGAAACAAGCCTGGGCAATGTAGCGAGATCCCATCTCTACAAAAAATTTAAGAATTAGCCGAGTGTGCTGACATGTGCCTGTAGTCCCAACTCCTCGGGAGGGTGAGGCAAGAGGACCACTTGAGCCCAGGAGTTGGAGGCTGCAGTAAGCTATGATCGTGCCACTGCACTCCAGCCTGAGCAACAGAGACCCCATCTCTAAAAAGTAATAAATAATAAAAAAGAGGAAATGTCTTTAGCCTCTTAGTAGTTACACTACATTTGTGGAGCACAGAGAAAAGGGGGGCATAAAATAATGGCTAAGAGCCAAGTAAAGAGTTTATACTCACCAAGTATGACGATAGAGTAACAAGATGGACTTCTTCAGCTAACAAAAGAAAACTAATTTACTCACATTACTTTTAGCCAAAGTAATCATCCTGGAGGAGGAGTAGAATTTGTATACTTACCACCAGTGATAAATGCCTTGGCTCAGAAACAGACCTTATCTTTAGGAAACGCTTTACAAGTTACACAAGAAAGCCAGCTTCACAATCACACCTCATACCTTACCAAAACACAGGGTGGCCACCAAGTCTAGAAATACAGACAAATATACAATAAATGATTTATTGTTATTGAATTGCAACACATGGCAAAATAATTATGTCTCCAGACTTTGCGGTCACCTTGTAGCATCATTCCCTTTATTTACCAAACTTGATGATGTCTGTCTGTTTCCAAATGCCAGATCCATTCTCAGTGTACCAATGTTTGTCACCGCTGAAGATATGGAAAAGCCTGTGCCACGTACTCTGAAAATGTGTGACGAAAGAGAAAATACATGCCAAAAGTGTTTTGGCTATCATTAGAATATGTGTCCAGTAGGAAACAGTATTCATTCCATTTATTAATAGTGCTTTTTAAAAACTGAGTCATTAATTTAGGGTTGCAATGCATGTGGGTGAAAAGAAAAGTTCAGATGAGTTAAGTGGAAGGCAAGAGAAGTAGGAACTAACAGCCTAGCAGGCAGTAGGGCATACACTTAGCAAAATCATCCATCCCTTCCACTGGAGTGCTTGGAAGCATTTGCTCTGAGTACGTATGCGTAAGAATTAACAATAACTAAAATTCAAACCCTTTCTCTCTTATTATTACACGGTAATTTTCAACACTGTAACAAGATCTTTTCACATCTTCCCAGTCTAAACTAGAAGTAATAGCTTTATAAACTATGAATAGAAAAAAAAAAATCGAGAGCTGCCTTAGTGTTTTGGTGTATGATGCAAGTTAATGATTCCGTGATGCTGTGGTCAGGTCATGTTCCTGATGAGCTTTCAGAGAGCAGTCTAGAAAAGCCAGTCAGCACTGCTGTCTATTTTCATGACGCTGGAGCCATTACAGTGGGAGAGCTCACTGGTGCTGTGTGCCAGGCAGGGCACGAGGACTTTACTCAGAGGGCTGAGAATTCCAGTCCCAGAGAAAGCCGAAACCAAAAGCTTAATGTAGATGGTTAAGATAAAGCATCTTAATCTGAAGAGGAAGCTAAAAATGTTCTGCTTTGGAAACTGCCATAATATTTGGGACCTCATGGCAAACTGAGAAAATTAAAGAAGAGCCCTCCAGAAACCACACAGGCAGTTCATTGGGGTGAATAAAATGCCCTGTCACTGCTCAGTTGTGAATCCTATGAAGGGAAAGTTTGCTGACGTTTAACAATAGGGGATAGATCATTTCAGCAGGTCCAGTTTTGCAGAAAATATCCATGCCAGATACCACAGAGGCACCTGTCTGACATGGTCAGTGTTGGTAAGCATTGCACTGGTCTCCATCTGATTCGGGTAAGCTACATGCCTAACATTACAACAAAAAAATGAGGAAGAGGAAAAGGCCAAATCTCTAATCACAAGTATGCCTTGATTCCAGTCACCCAAGTTTCACTTAAAGACCCCCTTTCAGTCCAAGTTATCTTGTCCTCAAGGGTAGGACTCTTATACATGGTACCTAGTCTCAACCCCTAATGAAACTCCAGTTGATAAGGCCATTCACTTTTTCTAAAGGGAAACCACTCCTCACACTGCAGAATGTTAGCACTCCACAATAATCTGTAGTTAAGTAAATGCTGAAATGAACCTTTTATTCGTTTTTTTATGTCCCTGTTTGAGACACCAAAACACTGTAGCATTGCTTCTTAAAAGTAATAGAAATTACTTTGAATCACACGAAACAAAACTATTGTCTCTCAAGAATAAAAGTCAATAACTAAATTAACTATTGAAATTAGAAAAAAAAGAAAAAGAAAAATGGATCAAAAACTCTATCTACAAATGTTAATAGGTCAGAATTCAACCAGAATCAGTTTCTTTTGCCCAGTTTTACATCAAAGTTTTATAAACTACTGAAAACTATACTGAGATGGGAGTCATGACACCAATACTAGCTCTGCTGGTATAAATACTACCACAGTTAATACCTTTGGCGTGTTGGCTGCGGATTTTTTATATACTGCCTCCAAAGTACTCAGTTAATATACAAATTGCTACCAAACCAAGCCATAAACAAATCTTTAACTGAAAAGCTCTGTCTACTAGTCTACTCGTTTATAATCTGGTACCTGGAAAAAAAGCAGAAGGTCTCTCTAGCCACCTAATCACCATATCAATGACACATGCCACAAGAGAGAAGCACTAGTTTATTTGATTGATCATGGTAGATAAACTCCAAATAACAGAGAAATTAACAAATGCTTGACATTTGCTCAACATCCATTATTCTGACACTGCTTTCAGAATTTCAAAGCCTGGGAGTATGCTTAATCAACATTCATATTCCCCTGTGAGCTACAGGCACCATATTGCACCCCGCCTTCGTACTGATGAAAACTGCATATTGGCCATTTCCAAAATGTTCTGGGACTCCACACAGGGCCCCTTTTCTCTCTTGTTCCTGCTCTGCAGTTTTCTTTTAAACACTTCCAAGACAAAAGCATCTGCCAGTTTTTCTCTCTAGGGATGTATGCAAAATGAACTTAACAGTTTTAAGGCAGGAGTAACCCTCACATCTAAATTCATTCATAGGACAGAAAAGGGCCTAAGAGGCCTCTCTAGGGACAAAACCCTGCTGAAATTCTCCCCACATACAACAGTGGGAGCTTTATAAAATCTAAGTCCAGACAATTTCCAATTCAAATGCCCAACATAGCATGACCTTTGTCAGATCTCTGAGCCCAAGATACACCCATGATTTTTTATTCTAACCAGCACAGACATTAGACAGGGCACTACTGCTAAGCAGGAGGTTCAATATTTGCATGCTCTTCTATTGTGAAAATGTAACAGTGACAGCACTGTGTCAAATTCTTTTCCCTCTAGAACTTTAACTCCATAGGAGAGGCATGGCTGACAGATGACTCCCCAACATCTGTGTTATGTACACTGCACAGCTGAGGAGCCCTGGATCACTGTCAGAACATCGTGCCGCTGACCTGCACCTTTCTTATGCCTTCTTCTTATCCCTGCCCCCTCCCATGCACAAATATATAAATATCTATAATACAAATAGTGCAGTTTTTAACAAAATATAAAGATGGCAAGACAGATTAACATAATTTATAGTCATTAAGCTGTTCACGTAGCAGCTCAACATATGTTGTATAAATGTCCTATACCGAATAATTTATCAGATCTGACACAGTGCACATCATATTGTTTTATTTAATACACTTGCTAAAATTTCATGGATCAAGCATCACTTCTGAAAGCACTAGAAAATATTTACTCATCTCCCGTGATTTATTTTGATTACCCTTACAGCTACATGATAAAGTGGAACTCACAAAATTACAAGGTTAAGGTTTACACAGCCATTGCTTCATATACTAAAATATAACAAATGGCTCCATGTCTGTGTTATATTTTACTTTCATTTAGTGTTAAGTAGAACACTAGGCTAAGCACTTAGCCGCCTACTGAATATTTTAATATTTTTAAATAGGCCCGGAGAGTAGGAGCTCAAGAAACAATTTCAGGAAAGAACAGTAAGTCCTTTGTATGCTACTAGTTAGAACAATATTGGCCAGAAAGAACACTCTTCAAAGTCATCTTCTCCTCCAAAAAGATCATTAAAAAATTAAGCACTGGCCCACATCAGAAATTTGACGAGAATTCACTGAATGTATAAAGGAATACAACACAGTGTTAGACACTGGAGGGAAGAGCTGGAAGACAAAATCACAGCAAAACACACAGCTCCTACCCAACGGAACTCACAATCAGTTCAAATAAAAACCAAGAGAAATGTATATATTGCAAATGAACAGGTAAAAGCAAGTAAAAGTAACTACAATGGTCAAAGGGAAAAAAAAATGTTAGTGGCTCTAATCTAATATTCAAGAGACCAAAAAAGGGGTGGGGGAGGAACAGATGGGGGAAAGGGGGGGGCAGGAAAGGAAAGGAGGGGGAGGGAAGGAGGAAGGAAAGAAATTAAACATGGCACTTGAGACTCTTTTTCACCAATTTTCCTTTAAAATGTTTTATCTGGGGGCAGGTCTCCCAGACAAGGAAAATGAAACAAAAAGAATGGTAAAAAGATCAGAAATGGGAGGTGTGAGCCCCCAATAAGAGAGGTCAATATAGTTTTTCAAGAAAAACATGAATGTTCACTGGTCTGGTCATTTTTGAGAACTATTAAAAACTTTATCAGATCAACTATCTTGGGAAAGAAAACTAAGTATTACTTTTAATTTCCAATGGACTGTTTTGTTTAAAATCTAGTAAAAGTGAGATGCAGACAAGACAAGAAAATTATCTTTCTTAGGAACTAAGTTTTGTTTCCATCTATGAGTGATAAAGTAAATAAGAATTGTCCCAAAGTGTCTATTATACAAAATAATAATCCTTCCATAAGTAATACTCTCAGGTACCCAAAGAAGCTCCATATGTTTCAAGGTGTACAGACTGCAGTCCAAAAGCAAGGTTCAAGCTTCTCAGAAACTTGACCTTACCGTCGCATGACAGGAGAACTGACAGTCAACGAGATACTTCATGTGGAGCAAGAAAACCACGAAACCATATAATAGCATAATTACAAGTCAGGCAGCAGAGTGATTTTAGATGAATAACAGGTTATTGTAAAAATAATGAAAGTTCTATCATACTGCACCCTCAGAAAGGAAAGATAAAGACGATGAAGTCACATAGAGTTCAATATAAAAAACAGTAAAGTTCCAATCTCCCAAAAGAAAAGAACTAAAAATAGGAAAATAATCTTGCTCAGTTTAATGCATGGTGATAATGGCACCTGGAGAATTCTAAGTAAAGAACGATTTAACTCTTGCAGCCTTACGTCAGAACAAAACCACTTTGGCCATATTGATGGGTTTATAGGAGGTGCTCACCTTCCTATAAACATTAACAGAGAGCCTTAAGGGTTGGGATATGGTGGTAGGGAGGCTAAGTATCAAAAAAATTCAGTAGAGTTCATTGAGAGCACTGGAGAAAAGAACGAGTTCGGGTGTTGCAAATTCTTGCTGGGACCCCTATCATCACCATCACTCTGGCATTTTATTTCTAAACAAGAAATATATTTTACCTTTCTGAGATTATTTTCTGGTTACAAGCCAACCATTATGAACCTTTCAGTGAATCGCTGAATAGGGCACTTAAAGGGATAAACAATTATAAAAATAACTCTGTCACAAGCGCATACATTTTATTTTATTTAGTGATGTAATAAGCTTAAGGGCATATATCAGGTCCAAAATGGTCTTGGTCATTAATTTAAGCAATAAATCATAGGTCTTGCCAACAATGAAGGCAAACAGATGCTAACAAGGAAATGTATTATTTAATATCGCCATGTGTTATAAAAATGTAAGTGTATTTAAGACATGTCTTAAATTTTTATAATAATATGCATTTAATACATTACTGTTTTGACACATGCAGGAATCAGATTTATAGGTTCCATTCCGTAGCTTCTTCTTCTGTGAACATGAGAGCATATTCTGGATTTTTTTTAAGAGGGGAAACCTTTAAAGTGCATGCTTGCAACAATATCTAATTGGTTGTCTTGCTGTTTTGTAGTAAATAATGTCAGCATTGAAACTCATTAAAAAGAATGAATCTACGTACTTTGCCTGAATATAAAAATAGAATATTGAAAAATTACAATTTTTAAGAAACATTATAGCCTAAGAAAGTAGATGAGCCCTTTTAAATCAACTTGGCAACTAATTTTTTTCACATTCATTTTGAACTGCTCTGTATGACACTAGACAAAAATTACTAACTTAATTAACAAGTTAACAAGTACAGTGAAATATTCAAAAATTTGGAAATAAGTACCTAAGAAAAACCCTACTTTACATCTTCAGGCAAAAATCCTTAGAATCAAACAGTAGTATCTCAAAACACAAAGTAATTTAAAATTGAGTCCCTCTACCCATAAATTTGGCAAATTATGTCAAACCACAATATTCCTCCTCTAATATTTCCTTTCAGAGCAGTAGGTTTACATCCCTTTACCATCAGGTTGAATCCTCCCAGGAAAAGGGCTTGTGAGGGAAGGGAATTAGGGCTAAGACATTAATCCAAAACCTCTTCTTTAAAAAAATGAGTTTTTTCACATCAACAAGATGCTGACTCTGCTAAAAGCATTTTTTATTGGCAATTATTTTGTCTGAGTTTCTTTTTCAATCAACTCTCCTAACTGTCAGCATGGTCCTCCCCATTTTTTTTTTTGGAGGCAAGAGTCCATGCTTTAGAACACTTGAAGAGGCAGTGCTTAGAGTATGGAAACTAAATTTTCTTCATTAAATCTACTGAAGCAGATATTAAAAATGCATTTAATATACTGGCAATGGTCGCTGGGCACCGCTGACTGTGACAGGCCAGTTACTGATGATGTGCCGTCAGATGGCCTTCTCAGCAGGCGCCTGGGTCTCAGGCTGCTGAAGGACAGCAATATCTTCCCTTGTGTGTAAGCTCTATTCATCTCCCAAGTATTTGCTAAATCACAGGCCTCTGCACACATAGCCCACGTTTCAGCGTATGCTAACAAATGATGGATGGCCTCGTCAATTCGTTATGTCCTGAAAGCATGGTTTCTTGCCATTCCAATCATCAAACCTCAGCGCTTCAGAGCTGATCAGTCCCGGGGAATATATTTTGCAGGCTCGATTAAAAGAGTAGACGTTCTTTCCATTACAGTCTCTGACACACTCTCCTCAACTATTTGTTGTTTCAACCAATTATTTGGGCAGAATATTTAGTAGGTGTTTAGATACTATAACACAGGCAGGTTTTTCCTGATGTTTGCTAAGGTGTAATTTCATCTATGAGAAAACGATAGAAGTAATTGATAGGGAGATATTTGACAGCAAAATTTACATTTTAAAACAATATTCCTTCTAGGAACAGCAGGCAAAACTTTAAAAATATTTTATATTATCGTACCATGCTATATTATAGTGTAATGGATGTATTTCAAAGAAACTTCCAAGGGAATAACCATTCTCTAAGTCGTCTAAGCCTTTTAAGACAATTATTTACACAAGTTCGCTTAATTCCAACCTAGATAAAAGCATAAAATGGTTCAAAATTCTTCTGAAAGTTCCAAAGTTAAATGACAAAAGTTCAACTTGTCAAAGAAAAAAAAAACTCTTAAAAGAACGCATATTTTCCGTTCCAAGCTTATATATATCAGTTGTCTGTTCTACAAGCCATAAGAACATTTTTATTTTTAGCGATAGCTTATCTATGAAACAGAAAATAAGAGCACACTCACACCTTCCACTCAGAAATAGTGAACTTCATAAAAACAGATGAACTTACCACAGCTAAACAGAGAGCTGAGCTCTAAGGAAATGAGGTGGTCTTAAAGAGCCAAACAACTTGCTATAAATAAGCTTCTTGAAATGCTAAAAAAAAATTTTTTTAACAAGTGCTAGCCTCCCATTGAGCCAATAGCTAGGCAGGTCCCGTTTTACCTACAGTCCGCATAAGCTCCACAACGCTGTCCTTCCATTCACCTCAACCTTAACCTCAAGATTAAGCTCATTTTTATTGCGCACAAAGGTCACCTGTATTAGGTCAAAATTCAAAGTCCCTTGTCAGAAAAGGTTGATATATTCCAACCTTTCCTTCTCCATGCATCAAATTTTTCAGGGTAAAGTCATATTCAGCAGACAGTGTATTCAGCAATTTATTGTGCCATTGTAATAAGGTGCAGAACACAATAGTCCAAAAAGCTATCACATGGATAAAGTATTTTTCATGACTGTGTACCAAATCTAGACTCCTTACACACCTCTAACAGAGGAAATAAGACTAAGTCTTGTTTTCACACTTCAGAAGAGTTATATGGCAAATAATTGTCCCCAAAATACAACCTACAGTGTAATTATGACTTTCACTTCCATAGTCTTTGGCAATTGGCAACATTTTTTTCAGAACGTAATTCAAATTTTTAAGCATTGTTTTTTTAAAAAATACAAAGATTTCTAACCTGGTTTAATACTTTTATTTGACTCTGGCCTAAGTAGTTTAAGTGAAGTAGGCCTAAACCTGAAACCCTCTCTTTGACCTAGAACCTCGAGAAAGATATGTTCTATGATAAAGTATAGAAGAAAGGAGAAAAGTTATTGTCTTGCCCAATTCATTATTATTGCAATCATGTGATCAGCAGAACTGTAAAAATAAGATAAATTAAAGGAAATCTTTGAAGGTGGCAATCTAGAACAGACTGTAATTAATAAAATCCAAAGCCTTAAGGAATAATAAATCTATTCTCTTTAAAAAGTTTATGCAACTTCTTTATGTTTACCACAAGGTCTTTTCATAATCCATGTTAGTACGATGAATGGTTTTAAGACTGTTTAAAGAGCACTCACTCTCCAAATTTGATTAATACCTATATTAAACACTAAAATCAATGTTGATATTCATGTGATGAACTGGGGCATCCTATAAAACCTCCATTTCCTAGAAAGCTTACACCTGAACTCATATATTTACTGGACTCAGGCTACTTCCTGATATAGCAGAACTGTGACTCCAAAACTGGTATTCACCCAAATATCTTCCATAAATGCACAACCACCTGCTAATGTTGAGGCAAGAAAGCAAAAGAGCTTCCACATATGGGTGGTTGCATTTGAGAAAAGTAATTAGACAAGAAAAGACTTTAAAAGGGCTGATTTTAGGCAAAATCTCCTCAGTTCTAATATTCTGAGTCTAATTATTATAACCGTTAAGTACCATTGCAACAAACGTCCTTTGATTAATAATGGTAACAACAACAACAGCAGTAGTGACCAGCGTAGTATCAGGGACTGTGCTATCGTTTAATATGTACTATCTCATTTCAAGTTGTAACAATTCCATTTCTAAATAAGGACACTGAGGCACCAAGAGGTGGAGAAAGTTACCAAAAGTTACCCAGCAAGTAAGTCATGAAGCAAAATTTATATGTCAATTTCCAGAAGTTCTTTAAACGAATATATAAGACAGGACATAATTTTAAATTTTATAAATTTAAAATTAAAAAGTTGCCTCTTGGAGTTCACAATAATGGGGTTTTGCCGCCTATCAATTTACACAATAGTTCATCATAAGCAGGGAAAGCTAAATAAACCACTCAAGGTCTAGCACAGGCTATGACAACTCGCCAAACACAATGTCACCTGGCTGGCTCACTCATGTGGGCCTATTCCCACACAGAATTCCACGTATCATTCTAAAAGGCATATATTCTCACCTGGTATTGTTAATTTCATCGACCACTTCTGCTTTAGTTGTATGCTGTCATAGTCTTTTATCACTGATACTTGAGATGTATGTAGAAAAGAACTACATCTGACTGTGTGATAACTGAGTCCTTATAAAAGTATACTAAATTAAACTGCTTTTCATTATAATCACAGAGACGCTTTACCTATGCCTTATATTGGAATAAGTGCCAATTGAAAATGTAACACCTAAGCTTGAAGTTTCTCTAGAAATAATTTCTGACATGATTATCCCTCAGGTGTGCCACTAGAGCATTTCTAAATTCTTGTAGAAAGTAAAGAATCATTGTAATGTCCCTAAATTTGGCTGATTAATCTATTTTAAAAGAGATTAATTTTCCTAAATAAGATACGTATATATGGCTTTTTTTAAAAAAAAATCAAGCAACATTTAAACTTCAGGTCAGTTCAATCAAATGTCCACCATGAATATATCATACTATCTATAATATACTAGGTACTGCTAAGGCACAAGACTGGAATTCTAGCTCCCACACTAACTACAGTGGGGGAAAACTAAGGAGAAAGCCCAACACTCACAAAAATATTATAAGAATAAATGAGATACACATGGAAGTATTTGAGTCCCTTTCAGAAAAAAAAAGCTGTAAAAATCAGAACAAACTAGATTAAGGAACTTTTGTAAAAGATATGCCAGAGCCATAATGTGCAAAAGTCTCAAACAGGTGACGGTATACAGTGGTGTGTGAGGCTTAACAGTTGCCTTTTGTGGTGGCAGGGGAGGAAAAGGGGAAGCCCAGGTTAGTGCCGTTTGCCAATTTCTGTGGTGTAAACACTGTCACTGTGGATGAAATTTAAGCTACCAATGTGAGGTTGTAGTTTGTAGAGTCTGGAAAAGATGTTCACAATGAGCTCTCACAAGCTGGAAAGAGACAGCTCCAGCACCCACTGGCTGTAGGCCAAATTCAGCCCACAGACTTGTTCTGTTTGGCCAGGAAAATGTTGGCCCACACAGTGTTTTAAAAATTCAAACAAATTGACAACATTTAAAACTCAGGATATTTTTTTTTTCTAAAAAAAAAAAAAAAAAAAATAGCAGATCTAGAGCTGCTTTCTGAAGAGTAGAAGGCCTGGCAGCACAGGGCCCATATTCCTGCACAGCACTGGACAGCTGCCAGAAAGCGGCTGCTGCCTGGTTCCTGTACCCAACCATGCTTTCGCTTAGCCACAATCCCAACCAGCTCAGCTTCTTTCCTTCCCTTGTTGTTGATACCTCCTTGGCTCCTAGAAGGATAGGAGTCTGTGACCTCTAATTGAAGAGCATGAATCGAGAGTGTTGCCCCCAGACGTGGAAATTTGGTCAAATCAGTGGGTGGTACCCCTTCCTCGGTTCCTCCATCTGTAACATTAACAGTTTTGCCCAGATTGTCTCTAATTCTATCTCAATCCAACTATGGTTTGCTCTATAAATGACTGAATCTGAATAAGAGAAGTACGCAGGTCCCTCTGGAGCAATTTTTGATCTGCATGTGGACAGTTGTAAATATACTCACCAAAGTGCAAATAAAAATTCAAAATGTCATAAATTTGAGGTTGAATATATTTTTATCTTTATATGTTTCAGTTGGCCTCAGAAAATAAGAATCTAGATCATTTTAACTTCAGGCACTAGGAAATTATGTTTATGAGCTATTTGTTACATATAGGCTGGTACATACAGGCTTTAAGAGTCTGTGGGATTTTTAATGTTATACAACAAAGAGTCTGTCCCATATCCCCAGTCCATTTACCATCTTACATAATGAGGCTTGAAGTGCAAGTTAATTTCAAATTTTATCAGTTTTCTCTACCAATATTATCAGCAAAAACAAACAGCAGTGTAATATACCTTAAGAAAAAAATACAAGCTTGAGAGAATTGTAGACAGAAACAAAAATTTGAAACAAAATAAACTGCTAGAAAAACAAAACAAAACAAAACAAAATAAACTGCCAGTCTAATTTCATATGTAATTGTAGGAAGACACATTTAAATGATGCTTCACCTCCCAGATCCAATTTACAAGGAGGCTACCTACCAAAGCCTTATAAACACCATGCCATGCTATAGAATCATAGGATAAGGTGTGCCACAGGCTTGAATGTCAAACCACAAAGTTTTCACCCTGCATCTCTATTCATCCTTAAGCATATGTTTATTCCGAGAATAAACATATCTCGTTCTATTTGAGAGTGATCATAAATATCCATGACAAACATTAATTCATAAACTTGCTGAGTGTAAATCTGATTCACTTATACTGCTAGGCTGAACGGCAAGTCAATTAGTTGATAAGTGAACTGAACCAAACACCTGTATCCCAAAAGTTAGTAGACCTTTGCCATCCTCTGTAGTGCTAGCTGCAAATTTGGGCATTTTCAACAGTCTTACGTGATAACTCTTATAAATATAAAGGGTCTGCTATGCCTCCTATTTCCTAAAATGGAATAAATGCCAAGATCAGAGTTTATATCTTATCCTTTATTGTTCCTGAAGCAAAGGAAAAGTCCTAATAATAACCAAAAAATTAAAAAATTAATAACCAAATATGTGGGGTGGGGCATGATGTTGCACCAGGTATTTTAAGTGTAGATCTTGGATATGACTACTGCTCCCAGGACAACCTCAGAAAAGGACTGGGCTTAATACAGAATTGCCCAAATTAGCAGGGTCTAGTCAAGGAAAGGCCCAATACTTACAGATTTCACTGAACAACAGTATGAAGAGAGAGCAATCTACCTACTTTTTTCCTCTACTTGAATTGCTTTCTTTGTTTCAAACTATTTATTCCCACGCTCTTGAAGTTATTACTCTAAGTTTAATAGTTTTAAACGTTTTAGCAGCTGAATCACAATATTTCAAACACATAAAAAAAATAGGTCCTGAGAAATTTTAACATTTTACTTTGGATGGAAAATTCATAGCCCTCAGTTATCTCAATAAGACTCAAGGTATTTATCAGGTCATAGTCTGAACACCACATTAGGTTAAAAAAATTTTTTTAATAAAAAATAAAAACTCGATTCGCTGTCCTAAAGCCAGAATGAACAGAAAAGAGCACCTCAGCCAACAGACACCACTTGAAAGTGTGACAAACCACGTCATTTTCACTGTTCCTTGATATGAAGGAAGCTTCAGGTTGTGAGGAAGGATGATTAACTCTTAAATATATGCTCCTTCAAAGGCCAGGGGTGGAAAGAAAAGTTGAGGCAGATATTAATTCCCCAAAATGGCCAGGGAAAGGTAAGATCTGTGATCAGCATGTACCATTTTTTAATATGAGGGGCACAGATACTCCACTCTGGTTTCAAACCATGGACCAAACAATCCGGGATCCAGTTGTCTGTTCTGTCCCCCTAAGAAATGGAGAAGTGTCATTCAGTTACAAGTTCCACTCCAGCAGCTTCAGTGTGTTCATGTGTACCAGCTCACCGTATAACCAATCTGACAACAGGCAGGGGAAAGGAGAAATTTATCTTGAATCAAACATGTGAAACATACCCCTTCAATGAAAAGACAATTAAAAATAAAATAAAGAAAAATGTATTCTTTACCTATCTCCTATATGATTTTCATACCAGTACATGACTTGTATATATTTAGGTCACTTTTCAGACTTTCTCTAGAAAAGTACTTGTATGTTGATTGTTTTGTTTCTAAGGAAAACTCAGCCAATATGGCAAAATTGCATAAAATGTATAATAAAGACATAATGGTAAGTTCTGTCAACATTTGCTGAAAGTTAAATAATAAAATACTATTAACCTATACTTCTATTGAATCTTTTTTTCCTAGGGAAACACATAATGCCTCTTTATTACACAAGCAATCATTCTGGAATGGGTTATTACTTAGTAAACTGAAGTTTGATGCCTGAATATAGATTTAAAAATGAAGTCAATATTCTAATAACATGAAATTTCCCCCTCAAACTAATAAAAAATACAATCGGTGTGTAGATTCTTCTCAAGATAACATCATCTGAGCCTTTCTTCAAATACTACTTTGCAGGAACTCAAGCTCATCTCACTTTTGCAGCTACATAAATCCAAAGACATACAAATATTTGATAAAAGCTAACTATTTCTTTTAGAAAGCAAAGAGACCACACGTTAACAAAATAACCTTTCAGAAGAGTTTTTAAAGCTAGGCTACAATGTAGCAACAAAATAAAGACCTGAAATCTCACAGAATAAAAAAATCATATTTTAAAAGATTACCAAAGAAAATATATGAAATAATCATATTCTTTTCTTAGGCATTCCTACTACTCTCAATATAGAAATAACTCTAGATATCTTCACTGAGTATATAAAGTCATATTACCTTTAAAGATCATGTAAATTAATCACATTTCTTTGGCAAAACCACAAGTAGAATTTCCAGTTTAATAAAAGACTTGTTCTCTCTTTCTAAGCTATTCTCACTCGTAATTCTGGAACTCAGGTCCACCACAACATTATCGAAAGTGCAGAAAACTGACCACAAATTGAGAACCAACTCTCAATTCAATTAAGAGAAACACGACCAGTAGAAAAAATAATCCAATTAAGTAAACCAAGCCCTGCCATATTAATTATACATTGCAATGCTCCACCATGATTCTTAAAAATCAGTGCATTTAGGTTAAAAAGATTTTTTTAAATTCCATTGTATAACACTGTGAAATAGTGAAAGCAAGTTTCTGATATCTGTGATATATTCAACTGATGATCAAATCCTATGTGTTCGCAGCCATACAATCAACAGATCCTTGTAAACATTTTTTATTTTCTGCAAATCTACTGCCCTTTGTTTCAAAGCAAATTGTAGCTCATAGGTTTCAAAAGATACTACTCAGACATTTCTTCTACCATAGACCAGCTACTAAATTATAACAATCATATCTGCCATTCATTAAAAACTTAGCAAGAGCCCTACACTATGCTAAATGTTTTACATGCCTTATGCACAGCCTTAAGGAACTGCATGTGCAGAGGCAGCAGAGTCGGGGGAAGATTCTGGAGCTGGACTCTACTTGGGTTTTAATCCTGCTTCCTCTACTTCCTAGCTGTAGGACTTTACCACTCCTTTTACAGATGAGACAACTGTGACTCAGATAAAAAGAGGTAGATTCAAGTCATTTCCCAAGAACAAACTGTTACAGGAAGCAAGAACAACGGAATACAAGCCTACCTATGGAAAAACTTGACATCTTAAAATGCATCATGTGTTGGGGGGGTGGGGTATCGTTCAAAAAAAGACAACTATAGTCAATGGTAGCACCAAATTAAACCAAGCCACCTCAGATAAAAGCTACGTAAAATTTTTGTGCTTGTCCCAAGCAAGTTCCTTAGCTACTCTACTCCTAACCAGATTGGACTCCTAAGTTTACCACCAAGAACCACCAAGTTCAACACTGGCAAATACACAGTAAAGTAAGCCTTAACTCCAGTTTTCTGGTAGAGATAGGTAAAGATTTCAAGAAGAATACCAAATATAGTGGTTTAAGCATAGGGTTCCCAGCCAAAAAAAGTTTTTAATTAATACTTTTGTTTTTATTTATCTTTCTTAAATGTATATATAGCTCTCATTTATTTCAATGGTTAATATTAGAAATGTTTTGCGTGTTCTTTTTTTTCTCTCAGTCATGACCAATCAAGATGTTTTTGGGTCTTTATTTAGAAGTTTGGTGATATTTTTGTAACCAGAAATATGCCATAGGAACTTAACTCTTGTTTATATCAACGAGTCTATGGTAAAACTGGTTGTTTTCCAAGTCATTTCCATTAAATTCACAATTTCTAAGGACCTATCAACAAGATTAAGTGAGGACTTACTAAATTATAAAACTGAAGAAGAGAAATGAATAGAATGAGGGTGAATTTTGTAGTTGTAAGATATTGAAGATCACAAAGTCCTACCCTTTGCTTTTAAATGGAGGATTCTATGACCAAGTTCAACATAGTGACTTGAAAGATATTAATTTTGTACTTTGAATGAAAACAAAGAAGCTACAGTGTAAAAAAAAAAAATTAAGCTACATCTTCACCTCTCAGCATTTACTAAGATAAATTTCAGCCAGAAATAGTGAAGAATTAAGAAAAATAGCACTTGATTGAGTTTACAGTATAAAAAAGAAAAAGAAAAAGAAAGCCATAAAGAATCTAAAAGAAATTTGTATGAAAGAATTTTTTTTCATATGTTAGGATAGGAAAGGACTTTTTAAGTATAAAGGCAAAAATTTTAAAAAGCATAAATTTCAAAGTTTAACATATCAAAAACACAACAAAATTTAAAAGCAAACAACTGGGAAAATATGTGCAACAAATCTGACATATAAATGATCAACATTTTTAACACATGCAGATCAGTAAATAATAAATCAATAAACAGTAACAGCAGATACTCCAATAGACAATTAGGCAAAGGATACCAAGCAGGTAATTCAAGAAGAAAATTAAATAGTCAAAAAATATTTGGAAAAATGTACAAAAGTATTATAATTTTTACAATGCTAATTACAAGATGCCATTCCTGATTCAACATATTAAAGATTAAATAATGACTCTCCTCAATACTAAAAAGGTTGCCAGAGACAGACACTCCCATGCCATGCTGATAATAGGATTAGCATAATCTTTTTGATAGTAATTTGTTAATACATATCAAAATCCTTCAAAACAAAATCACCTTTTGATTTGAAATGGCTGGTGGCTGTTACAGGGTAGGCAGTACACTCCAGGAATGCCTGAGACTCTCTCAGGGGTCTATAAGGTCAAAACTACTATTTTTATAAAAATAGTAAGACATTATTTGCCTTTTCCCCTGTATTGACATTTGTACTTATGGTGCAAAAAACAACGGTAGGTAAAACTACCAGCTCCTGAGCACAAATCAAGGCCAGGGCATCATAACTCTGCTAGTAGTCACTGTATTCTTCCCCACCACAAACTGAGAGGAGAAAAAAAAAGACTTCCACTTAAGAATATTCACTTATTAATTTTATTAAATGTAAACCCTTGAATATACATCCTTTTAACTTTCCGTGTGACAAAACAGGAAGTAAATGCAAAGCACATCTACTTCATATCGAAGTATGATGGTTGTTGCAGCAGAAAGCACTTGTGTGACTGAGAGCTGAACTAGCCACTTTTTCTATGGAACACCATTTTTACTTGAATGAACAATAAACAAAGAAAATATTATTCAGATTTAAGTATTTGGCAGACATTTTCTTAAAAATAAACAATGTGGGGCCGGGCACAGTGGCTCACGCCTGTAATCCTAGCACTCTGGGAGGCCGAGGCGGGTGGATCGCTCAAGGTAAGGAGTTCCAGACCAGTCTGAGCAGGAGCGAGACCCCGTCTCTACTAAAAAAAAATAGAAAGAAATTAATTGGCCAACTAAAAATATATAGAAAAAATTAGCTGGGCATGGTGGCACATGCCTGTAGTCCCAGCTACTTTGGAGGCTGAGGCAGTAGGATTGCTTGAGCCCAGGAGATTGAGGTTGCTGTGAGCTAGGCTGACGCCACGGCACTCACTCTAGCCCAGGCAGCAGAGTGAGACTCTGTCTCAAAAATAAATAAATAAATAAACAATGTGAGCTTGTCATTCCAAGGAAAACAACTGATAGCATTTGTTGCCAATGATAAAATTTGGGCTTTCAAGGAAAAAGTCAAATACTAGAAAGCTCACATCCATCACTGTAAGCTTGACAGCTTCAAGTCTTACAGACTTCTGAAGAGATCATTGGTGATATTAACAAATGTGATTTTTTGATATTGTATAATGACATTTGTAAGATTTGCATAACTCACAACCAACACTTTACAAATGAACAATGCATGATGATAAAAATAACACATGGGCAAAGATCTATTCAAAGTTCAAAATAGGCCGATGAATTGTAATGTAATAGAGTATGAAAATTTCCTTTTTTGTTTCCACATTGGAATTAACCTTTAAGAAAATATCACTTGTTGTGTTTTACATGATAACAGAAATCTTTATAATTACCTGAAAAGCGTATTAAGTTACTCTTCTTGTTTCCAACTACATAACTGTCTGAGGCGAGAGTTTCTACATATTCTTTAATCAAAAATAACATATCACAACAAGTTGAATGCAGAGGCAGATACACTCCCTTCTATCAAGTCAACCATTAAAAGAGATGTGTAAAAGTATAAAACAATGTCATTTTCTCACTACTATTTTTGAAATTATGGTTATTATCCATAAATATGTTAACAAGTAATGAGTTTATTTTTTAAAATAAATTAATAAGTAAATATCTTAAAAATTTCACAGTTTTAATTTATATTTTGGTGACTATCAACAGATACAACCCACATAAAAGTTCTTAGAGGTCTTCAATACTTTTTCAGAGTGTAAAGGGATCCAGAGAATAAAAAGTTTGAAAACTCATGATAAGGTCAATTGCCAACTTCTGAGAGTCTAAAGTAAAAAAATAAGCAGACGTGGCATTATATATGTGCAAACATAAATTTATCAAAAAATTAGAAAAAGAAAACCTTTGCTGTCCAACAAGAAGAAAATGAATGGTACATCTAGAATGAGATACTGTTGGTTATTTGAAATAAATTCTGCAGAATTTTTTTTTTTTTTTTTGAGATAGAGTCTCACTCTGTTGCCTGGGTTAGAGTGTCATGGTGTCAGCCTAGCACAGAGCAATCTCAAACTCCTGGGCTCAAGCGATCCTCCTGCCTCAGCCTCCCAAGTAGCTGGGACTACAGGCATGCGCCACCATGCCTGGCTAATTTTTTCTATATATATATTTTTTAGTTGGCCAATTAGTTTCTATTTTTTTTAGTAGAGACGGGGTCTCGCTCTTGCTCAGGCTGGTTTTGAAGTCCTGACCTTGAGCGATCCTCCCACCTCAGACTCCCAGAGTGCTAGGATTACAGCACGTGAGCCACCACGCTAGGCCGCAATATGCCAATTAAAAAAAAAAAAAAGGCTTCAGGCAGCTGTGAAGAACTGGTCCCATTGATCATCCATTAAGGAAATATCTTGCTGACCTCCCATAAACAAGGACATGCAAACCATAACTATATCTAAAACCTAAAACTAAAGCCTGTGGAATTCCACACTAATATGAATTACAAGTTTATCTTTATAGGTAACATATCTGGACACAAAGCAGAATCAGACATTCTTCCACCCACCCAGGGACATCTACATGATTCATGCTTCCTCACTTCCTTTTTCTCTTCTAACATTCTCCTTATTTTATGTAAAATGTAAATGTCCTCAGCCCCTCAAGAATGTAACAATTTTGCATGGGCAGCTTGCCCTGCTTCCCTTTCTCTCTATATGCCTTTAAATGCCGAAGGTTCCAACTTCCCCTTCCAGAAAACAGCCACAGCTTGTCTGTGGTCCGAGTTTTCTCAACTTTGGTGTCGTAAAACCTCCGTTGATTTTTCTTCCTGGCCTCAGTCATTTACTGGGTTGACAGTACCTATCAGCTGCAGTGGCTGCACTTCATGTGCCTTTGTGCCAGGATCTGGGGTGAAAAATCAGCACTAACTGTACACACGCTGTTTTCACATTGGGGGCAGGAAGGGATGGTTGAATCACAAAACAAATTTTAAAGCTTCTGCCTGAACGGGGCACATGCCAGCTCTGAACATTACATTAGCCTTCGGAAGGCACATGGCCAAGCTAACATTAAGGACTGGAAGCAAACCATCCTTTCAGACCCCCAGTCAGGCAGGGTGCTGTCAGGAAAACATACTCTGGGTATTGTCAAAGAAAAAGAACTCAAACCCTGTAAAATAATTTAAAGAGGTTTATTCTGAGCTGAATATGTGTGACCATAGTGCTAGAGTAGCTCACTAGGAAGCCCATCACAACACTAGAAAGCTCCCACCCGTCTCTTGGTCTGTAGTAGTGAAGCAGGTGGTTCTCAAATGCTCTTTAGACATCCGCCATGCTCCCAAGAATAATGGCCTGAAAATTTTGAGTGCCTCACACTGGCAAACTCTAACACAGAGCTACATAGATGAGATTCTGGAAAATGTAGTTTCTAGCTTTTCTTCTGCTAAGCTAGACAGTGATGTCTAGCAAACAATTGACAATTTGGCTCAAATAGATATTAGTATTTTAGACATCAGAAATATTAGGTTATTAAGTATAGAATGTCCAATTTCCTTAAGTACTGAGTTTGACAGCTGATGTCTCTAAGATCTCACTTTGACACTTTTTGTTTTCTTTTTTTTTATTGTGAAGGTACAGCCGCATTCTTTCAAACGCACGTTTTGGCTTTTGATTATCTTTCAAATTGTTTTTTGTTAAGAGCAATTTTTAAGAAACCATGGATAAGTCAAAAATTTGTGGGTTTTTTTTTTTTTTCTATTTTTTTTTTAGAGACAGGGTCTTGCTCTTGCTCAGGCTGGTCTCAAACTCCTGAGCTCAAGCAATCCTCCCGCCTCACCCTCCCAGAGTGCTAGGATTACAGGCGTGAGCCACCGAGCCCGGCCCTGTGTTATTTTTGAATACAAGTTCCGTCACAGAATCAATGCAGCACAGACAGCTCAAAATATCAATGAAGTGTTTGGAAAGGATGTGGCTAATGAACGCACAGTACGTCAATGGTTTGAGAAGTTCCGTTCTGGTGATTTTAATCTTGAAAATGAGCCAGGTAGGCGACCTGAGACCCAGGTGGATAATGATGAGCTGAAAGCTGTAGTGGAAATGAATCCATCTCAACCTATGCATGAATTAGCTGCAAAGTTTGATGTTACTATTCCAACAATATTGGACAACCTGAAACAAATCGTCAAGGTAAAGAAGCTGGAGAGATGTGTACCACATGAATTAAACAAGCATTAGAAGAGAATCATCTCCAAGCTTGCCTTTCTTTGCTGTCACAACATAAAGGTGAACAATTTCTACACTGTATTATGTGAGATGAAAAACGGACTCTTTGAGACAACTGCAAGCATTCGGCACAATGGTTGGATAAAGTGCGAAAACAGGCCAAAATCAACTATTCATTAAAAAAGGCTAATGGTGTCTGGTGGTCCAGCGCTGTTATTATCCACTACAGCTTCATGAAACCTGGTCAATTACAGCAGATGTCTACTGCAACCAATTGGATGAAATGATGAGGATGCTTGCAATGAAGCAGCCGAGATTGGTCAATACAGACTGACCAATCCTTTTGCAAGACAAGGCTTGACCACATGTTGCACAAACATCGCTGCTCAAACTACAGAAGCTGGACTTGGAAACTCTTCATCATCCACTGTATTTACCAGACCTTGCACCAACTGACTACCACTTCTTCCAGGCTTTGGACCAACCACTTCTTGCAAAGAAAAATATTCAATTCTCAACAAGCTGTGGAAAACGCCTTTCACGATTTCATTGCCACTCACTCTCCAGGCTTCTTCACTGCTGGCATAAACAAGCTACTGTTAAGATGGCAAAACTTTGTGAACAAGCTTAGGCGCATACTTTGATTAATTGTACTGCTTCTTGAGATATAAGAAACTATACTTTTGACTCTAAATTTGACATTTCATACAACAAATTGGCTGGCTCACACCTGTAAGCCTAGGACTTTGGTAGGCTAAGGAGGGAGGATCACTTGAGCCCAGGAATTCGAGACCAGTGAGAGCAACACAGCGAGACTCCCTCTCTATGAAACATAGAAAAATTAGCCAGGTGTGGTGGTGGCATGCCTGTGGTCCCAGCTACTTGGGAGTCTGCGGCAGGAGAAGCCCTTGAGCCCAGGATTGAGGTTGCAGTGAGCTAAGATGCCGCTGCACTCTGGCGCGGGTAACAAAGCGTGGGGGGGGGGGGTAAAAAAAAAAGGATTAAATAAATAAAAAAAAGAGCTTCACCTAAAAAATGTCCAAGCAGCCTGGATGTCCCCAGGATAACAGCAAACGTTACCAAGTGCTTTCTAGACACCAGGGGTTCTCAGGACTTTTTCACCTTTCCGTGAAACGGAATTTTTATCATCACACAACCTCAAATAGTTGACTGAGGCAGAGATCTCAATCACCGGAAGTTTATTAAGCCAAAGTTGAGGACGCACCTGGGAAAAACACAAACCACAGACAAATCTGTGGTGGCTTTTGTGAAGCGGGATTTGGGACCTGAGGTTTTAAAGGGGAAAGGGGGTGGGTAGTGACAAAACGGTTCCGTTCTTGAGAGACCAGGAAATCTGTATTTCACATAAGATAAGATGAATGTTAGACAAGAAGAAGGAAGTATCAATTACGCAGATGTCCCGGGTGGGTGGAAGAACGTTTGATCTTGTCGCCGCTCTGCCCCTGAGAAGATAAACTTGCAGTTCACTAGTAGCGTGGAAAGGAACAGACTGGGCACGTCCTCGCTCGTGGGCGGCCAGCAAGGGATTCCCCGCGAGCGCGTGGGGCGTCCCGCCAGGGCCCGCGGCGCAGACGCCGGGCGCAGCTGTTCTCTCGGGAAGGGGCGTTGCGTGACGCAGCCCCTCCGCTGCATGCGCGGCTGCGGCGACCCTGGGGCTTTCGCTTTCCTTTACTCGTCGTGACTCACGTTCACAGGAGTCGGAGGCACAGAACCGAGACACTCCGACACCGAGCCAGCGTCTTCCTGGCACCGCCGCGCGGCCGGAGCCCGGACAGCCCTGCCCCGCCCCTCAGGACCAGGTTCCGCAACGCCGCGCGGCCCGGCCGCTCAAGCCCCTGCCCCACGTCGGCCCGGCCCAGCCCGCGGCCCGCACCGACTCTCCCCGCGGCGACTACTCGCGCGCCCGAGACCGGAGACTACCGGCCGGGAAGGCGGGACTCCCACCGGCGCGGGCGGCTCAAGGCGCAGGCGTCGGCCCCGCCCCGGCCGATCCCAGCCAATCGGGCAAGCGCCTGGGAATGCCAGCCAATCGTGCGGCGCGCCGCTTACGCCGGCCAATGGGAGCCGCGGGCCACGGCACGCGCGACGCGGCGCGGCGCTGGCATGGCGGGTCGGCGCGGGGCGCTGATCGTGCTGGAGGGCGTGGACCGCGCGGGGAAGAGCACGCAGGCTCGCCGGCTGGTGGCCGCGCTGAGCGCCGCGGGGCGCCACGCCGAGCTGCTCCGCTTCCCGGGTGGGTGGCGGCGGCGCCGCGAGCCCGCCTTGCGTCCGGCTCCTCGGGCTCCGCAGCCCGGCTCCGTCCCCGCGGTTCCGGACTCCGCCCGCTTTTGGCGGCTCGTCGCCTGCTCGGGCTTCCGGCGCGCTCCTGTCTCCGTTTTGTTTTTAAGGGCCGGGTCTGCGCCTCCGCGCCCCTGACGGCGCCGCGCGTGCTGGGCGGCCGCGGGCGGTGTCACGCGCGGGCGGGCTGTGTGTGGTCCAACCCCGCGGCAGCGCGTCCGCAAATCCTGCACACGCTTCCTTTGCACTTTCGGTCCCCGCGCCCGCGCCTTGCTGCCCTCCTCAGAGAGACTGGGCGGGCTTCAGGGGCAGGGCCAAGCCCAAACTGTGTGCTAAGTAGATGGAAAGTCTAACCTCATTTGCATTTGTGTTTTTCTCTCTTTTCTAGAAAGGTCAACTGAAATCGGAAAGCTTCTGAGTTCCTACTTAGAAAAGAAGAGCGAAGTGGAGGACCACTCTGTGCACCTGCTTTTTTCTGCGAATCGCTGGGAGCAAGTGTGAGAACCTGCCCCGCTGCTGCCCCCAAACCAGGCCCTTTGCTGCCGCCTAGACTCAGTGAACGCAGCTCTTGATTCCCAGTGACGTTGACAGGCTGGGGCTGAGGTCGTGCTTTAATGTTTACAAGGTTCTTTTACTCATCAGTCATCAGTCCTGCGAGCAGAGGTGGTGTAGTGCTCACTACATTTTGTAGTGCCAAAGGGCACTGACAATGCTTTCTCTTCCCTCTGCCCGCTCCCTGCCTTTGTAACTAGTAGACTTATTTTTTCAAAGATAGTTTTAGGTATACAGAAAAATTGATCAAAAAGTAGTTCCTACATACTAGGGATTCCTTTCCCCCCCACCCCATATGCTCTCCTGTTTCCCGAATTACTTACATGTTGTATTGGTCTGTTACATTTGTTACAGTTCATAAGCAATATCGTACGTTGTTAACTGAAGTTCATACTTTGTGTTAGGGTTTACTCTCCCACCTCCTCTTTATTTTGCATCATAGTAGGCTTCCTCTTCATTCAGTATCTAACAAATGTTTATTGAATGCCCGTGGTCTTTCTTTTCAAATGTTTTTTTTCTGTTTATATACACAGGTAGATAACACATGCAGTCAGAGTTTTGTTTTTTAGTATAAATGGGTCATACCATATAAATTATTTGTCAGCTTACCTTCTAATGCTGCCTTACAGATCTCTGCACTTACACATCTCTCAACCATTCTTCCTCATTCTTTTTCATTGCTGTAGAATGTTCTCTAGAAAGGTTACTCCATGGTGCGTTCAGCCAGTTTCCTGCTGGTGGACTTGCCATGATTTCCCTGGCTCCTGTTGGGTGAAACCGTGCATTATCTCCTCTGGCTGAGCTTTGCATCTTGCTTGGACAGGCTTTGCCCACTCGAAGTTTTAGATGAAGACAAGACCATTTTTATAAACTTTCAACACACCTGGAATTTATGGAGTAATTGTTCTGATTTTGCTTTTTGTAGCTTTGTAGAAAAGTGATGTAACACATATATGCCCAGTTCAAAATGAAGAATAAGGCCAGGTGTGGTGGCTCACGCCTGTAATCCTAGCATCTGGGAGGCCAAGGTGGGAGGATCGCTCAAGGTCAGGAGTTCGAAATCAGCCTGAGCAAGAGCGAGACCCCGTCTCTACTAAAAATAGAAAGAAATTAATTGGCCAACTAAAAATATATAGAAAAAATTAGCCGGGCATGGTGGCACATGCCTGTAGTCCCAGCTACTCGGGAGGCTGAGGCAGAAGGATCGC